>LOND01006843.1:0-13554 GCA_014220965.1 Paragonimus kellicotti
TCCTGACGCGGAATCTCACTCGGCGTTTCTCTCTGTCGCTTCTCCGCTGACGCAGCCACTGTCGGATTCAGAACCTGAGTGTTGTATTGGTGTTTCTTCTCCAGTCACCGTTGTTGCTCACCGCGGTTTGCTTGAAGATGTTCATTGCTTGAGTTCTCCAGGTTCTGATAATGTTCCTGTTGTGCTACCCACTGTTGAATCAATGTCGCCGTGTGTCACTTCTTCCTCGGGTTTGCCTGTTCCGCTTACTTCGTCGTCTGTTGCTGTTCGGTCATCAAGTTCATCGTCATTGGATTATGTTGTCTGCGATTCAGTTCTTCCGTCCTGGCCCTACTCTTCCTTCCTGGATTCAAGTGGACGTGAGTCCTTTCCCGATAATGGTGGTGTTGTTACGTCTCTGTCTCACTCAGTGGTTGGGTCAGATCCTCCGACGTGTGATTTTCCAGAGGTGACTGGTGATTCGCTAGCCCACATCGATCTTTCTGATGTCTTCTGTGGTTCACTGGTTGACTTACTCCCGGTGTCTTTACCTTCTGTTTTGCCTCACGCTTCTTTCGAGCAATTGCCTAACAATGCTTTTTCCGGTGACTTTCCTGTTTCATCTGTGACAACTTTGCAACGTGATCCGGCTGACACAGAGTGTGTGTTAAACTCCCCAGAACTTGAGTCTGTTGCTGTTTTATTTTCTGGGCCAACGCCTCTGCTGATCACAGAAGAGGATAGCCATCTTTTCACACCATCCTCCACAAACCTGGCGCTGTCTGATTATTCAGGTATGCGATTTGAAGAAGTCGACGATTCCTTCGGTGAGTTGAACTATTCCGGTTTAGTGGAAGAGTCGAGCATATCGGAAATAAACAGATCAAGGCAAGAAAATGAGCTAAAGCCTTTACAGTTACCCCTCAGTGAACCACTGTTACCTCAGTTTGGTAGTCCCATGCCATTGGAATACGTGCAGGCTAGTGAAGCTTCGACTCTGGAGCTTCACGTTGGTCTATCCCATGGTTCAAAGTATTCTTCGGACATCCGAGGGGCAAAGTCAGATGCGGATCTGATGGCGTTGCATTTGGGGCTAACAGGTTACATGCGGCCTCCATGCGATATCACGAAATGCACACCGAACCCGATCCAAACTATTCCAGTCAGTAAGCATGTGTCGCTGGAAGAAATTAACTTGTCTAAATATGCGAATGTGACACAACGAGAGTTTGACAACAGCCCTGTCGCAGTCAATTATGAATGGCAACCGATTATGGAGGTTACCGATTTACCTAAAGTAGAATGCATTTCGACAATTCGAGTAGCCCTCTCAGACACTGACACGATTCATGGGATCGAACTGCATGAAACAAAAAGCCAACCAAGCGTAGTTGAAGGGTCTTCATGCTTGAGTTCATCACTCTGGCCACGCGATGCATATGTGGAAGTAGAAAAAAAGAGCCCAAAAGTTTCCCTCGAACACTCTGTAAGAGGAGAAAATTCAAGTGTTACTTTTGAGCCACTGGTTCATTCAGATGATTTAAACACGACTGTGGTTAATGAATGTAACGTTTTACATTCCGTTGCTAATGCTCCTGTGTTGAATGATCATGACCAACCGGAATATTTTACACAAGACGATGTCACGCCACGGGTAATCACGGAATTCGAGGGAAATGATGAGGTTGAGGTTTCGATAAATCATCAGAACGAAGAATTTACGATATCGGAAGATGAACATACCAGCCCAACCTTGCAAACAACTGAACGCGGGCCAGGAACGTTTAACAAAACTGCTCATATTGCTGTATGGCATATAAATAAAAAAACCGGATTAGATGAAGATAATAATGAAGACGATTTTCAGCAGTTAGCAGCAGCAGCTAGTGCGAGTCTAGCAGCGGAATTTGCTGAGAACGATGACGACGACGAAGACGATTGTATTGAGGAATACAGTTTGCATAGTTTAAAAGAACGTGACCATTCGGAAACAAAAATTACTGATCAAAGTTTGATAGTCAAAAAGGTTGGTAGTCAAAGTGTAACAAGTCAGCTAGTCAGTTCTGCACTTGACAGATCGATGAAAATGTTAACTAGATTACAGACCTACGGCTTCCGAGGAGTACAACCTGAGTGTTCTCAAGCAAATGTTGCAGACTCATTGTATTCGCTCGAGAAGGTTCTCAAAGAACCCGATTCAGTATACATCTCTAATGAGGAGGACATTGAAGAACCATACACTGTTGTACCATCCAGCTCTGAACTTATGGAAACTGACTCTACGTGTGCAGCAGAAAAAGAAGCTGAAGACTCCCTTGATGATGAACTGGACAGTGAGGTTGATGAGGTGATAGATTTTGACTGTGATAGCTTGGAGGGTGTTGGCTCTCAATTAAATTCTGACTTAGAAACAATGGATGATGTGGTGATAGTGGTACGGGATATGGAGTCAGCGCGAAGCGGTTTATCGCCAATCATTGAAGTTTTCGGTACGGAACAAAACAGTTCAACTGAAGCTTCACCCGAGAGCAATTCCAGTCTGCAGTTACTCAACCTTGACAGTGAACATGAGATTGAACCAAGTTCTTCTGGAGAACGGCTGGTTTCATGCAGTCGTGACAGCGTTCATGAAAACACTAGTGAAAAGCAATTCAGAAGCTCTGAAGCAGGGGTCTGGTGTAATACAGCGATTGGCCAAGAGTTATTGCTGGTTTCAAGACAGAAGCAGCACAGTGCTTCGTGCACAGATGTCAGACATCCGACGGTCGTTTGCGACAAAATCACAACCATTGAATTGAGTAAAACTAGCCAGTCGACTCTGATTTGTCAGGATCCCAGTTCTAGATCTACGACTAGTGAGGCGCAAAGAGGAAAACTGCTAAACGAGCAAAGAAGAACAACGAGACATCGCTTTCCATGCGACTCTTCACAGGATAGTACACAAGGAGACTGTAAGGCTTCTTTTGATTCAAGAACAACCCTAGCATCGATCGAAAGTGATCTGGATATGATTGACTTCAGCAGGTGTACGTCAGATCGGCCAACTCCAGAATCTGGAGATACTCGTACTTCACCAACAGACGAAAAGCACCAAGAACACGTGGGCCAAACTCTTCCCAGTGCATCCTCTTTTCCGGCATTAAGTAAATCGGGAAATGAAAATTCAGAGGGAACATACGGTCTGAGAATGAAAAGAAAAGGCCCGCGTACTTTAGATAGTAAGGATGACTGCGAATCGAAGTTCGATTCCAAGAATGTCATCGATGATATTTCCGCTTCACATCAGGAGTTTGGAGAATTACGCGGTAAAACAAGCAAACGATTCAAGTCATTTTCACAAGATAACGATACAAAACAGACAAGCAGCACTACAAGCAGTTCATTATCTGAATTCGAACGTTTAGAAAAAGAGGTGGCGACCAGTACCTCAACGTCGACAGGTAGTGTACCTCGTGGGAGCGGTCCGGACATAAGTTCGCACACATCGTCCCTTTCTGAATTTCTACGAAACGAATGCGAATGTGCGGGCTCCTCAGAAAACATCCTGCTGCCTCTAGACAGAGAGTCTTCTGAAACGGACAGGACTTCCATTTCAGTCACCGGTGTCGAAGATCACTTGACAGGCTCCATAAGAGTCTGTGGACCGATTACCACTATATTTGAAGACGTTTTAGCCGAGCAACTAACTGGTTCTCTCACACAGAGCACTGACTCTGCCACAGCAACGAGTATAACATGTCCGTTGTTTGGCGAAAGCCCACTCGCTCACGTGCAAAGGCTCGTCCCTGATAAATATCAGCATTCCACAGAATATGTAGAACTAACGTCCGACATTGGTAACGCTGGGTCTGATGGTTTATATCCATCAGGATCGGCTGACCATACAACTGAACCGGACGAAGCAGAATATGGTTCTGATACCGCTTATCTGGAAATACAAGACAATTTGGAGATGGCTGAGGTGGATTCACTGACTCACTCGTCTATGTACGACTCGCTGATTCCATCAACATATGAAAGCAGTTTGCATGGGGAACAGGCTATTATTGGGTCACATGATTGGGTGGCCAGCCGTATTCAAGGAGCACAAGAATTCCTCCGCTCACATTATGAACGCGATTGCGATTCCTTGGAATCCAGTGAGCATGGGCATTTTTGTGGTATTTCGGACTCACTCTACACCACCTCCTCATCTGTCAGTTCTGGACACATGGGGACAGGCGATCACGAACAATCAGAGGAGCCCGAAGAAGGAAACATTGAGTTTATGCCTCAACAATTGTACTCTCTCCACTGGCAACGTATGGAAGCGCCCGGGCGGTTGACAACGCTGGAAAAAGATGCAAATCAGTGTGTAACCGAGGTTCCATCGGAAACTAGTCGTCAGTCTCTCGGAGGAAAACTTGTAGAACCGTCCACCCTGGTGAGTACAGATCTTAGGTCCACATCGTATCCCGTATTCACTCAAAGTGATATTATGACTGACTCATTAGAAGATAGTGGCGCTCCAGACAGTGAATTGTATGATGAGCAGAGTGTTTTGAGCCACCCGTCGTTGAGCTTTGAGCAAGCTGGTTCTGAGGTCATCAGTTCCGGAACTGTTCGTGATAGAAAGTTGAAAGCTGAGCACAAAAGTTCACCTTGTTACTTTCAAATGCTAGACACACCTGATATCTCGGTCGGTTCTTATCCACACGGTATGTTCGGAAGTGATGAACCAATCTGCAGTCGAACTTCTTCTGTTGTTGGAGAAGAGATGGGCTGTGTCTTTCGAACTGACGTGATCGGTGATTTTTCCAGAGGCGAACAATCACACGAGCCCTTTGGTCTGTCAAATTTGCAGTTACCTAATCCCAACCCTGAAACCTCGGGTAACCCCGAGGAAATGTTTTGTGCGACTTTGTGTTCGACAAGAAGGAAAACATTGACGGTTTCTAGCTTGGCGCAAGAACAAGTGCCTTCTTATATCACCCCATCGAGTGAAACTATGAAACAAATCCGTTCACCCCACTCGAAATATGCAAAGCAAGCCGCACCTGCCTCAGCCCAGCCAGCTGACGACAACAGTATGAAGGGTTGAGTCGATTGCCTAATGGTCCACAGACTCATTCATCTGGGAATCAGAAAAACCGAAAACCATTCCGTTTTTATTAACCGAAAGCCACAATCCAATATTCCAATTTTCACAACCCTACCCACGCATTCCAAAATCATCGGTCAGCCTACTTCTTAGAATATGACCTGAACAAAAGTTAGCAGCAATATACCCGCCCCAGTTACAATTCAGATGTTTATTTTTCCAGCAGAATTTCGTAAAACGTAATTGAGCCGTGTTTAAGATTGCCACATTCAGACGTCATAAATCACCACCTATCATCGTCGAATCGCAACAATTGTTTTCCGCCATCTTCGTGTGTTCCTGTCGACGCCGCGTGCTGTTTTGGAGAAGATCGAACATCAAAGTTAATCGTGTCAGTAACCCTCTTTTGTTGGTTCCACTCATACCACAAGCATTCCTTCAATCAATCAACCTGGCTCCTTATGTTGAATGTCTGCGTGTGCGATCCTAGACGAAACAGGTCCGTCGCCTCCATTCACAAATACACAAGAAGGTATCTACCATTGCTGTTCATGTGCACGCGCCTGATGTTTTGTATCCATCACCTTTTTTAAAACATTTCCGTAATATCTGGTGCTACTGTTCCATTTCATGTCTTTACATGTGTGACCTACTCCGGCTTACTCACCATATTGTATGTGCACCCGCTTCCCTCCGCATGCTTAAACTCTCAAGTTCATTGCCCTTGATCCTCACCTGCATGTGCCGTGGCTAGTAGCTCAGTGCTTCTTTGCCTGCTAAATGATTGGTTGCATGCAGTCACCGTTTCCGTGTATTTTCGAACACATGCGGTGCTTCGTACTACAACTTTTAGGTTTGTCTATACTGTGTTTACGTCCGCATACGTATATTTCCCCTTAGTTGATCTGAAGGAAAGTCAACTGCCTGTCAGTTCGTTGTCACCGTATTTGCTCCGATGGGTCGTTGATAACGTCAGCACTTGTCACAAGCAGCAATCAAGTGCAATGTATATTTCCATCAGAAAGCGAGGATTTACTCCCCCTGCTCAGAGCAGTTCTTGTTGTTATTTTTTTCATCTGGATGTTTAATTGTGAAGTCCCATTTAACATCATCCGGCAGCATGCACAACAATTACACTTCGTTGTGGTTTTACACATGCACACACTGGAGTATACTATAACCCGGTGATTCTGTTTCTGTCATGGGTGTACTTACATGATAGCATACGCACATCATGTAACCACTGCATTTTATTACACATGTTGTCGACCTTTAATTCTAACTACATTTCTATCTGTCTTTTGTTCGATTTCATTTGCCAGGAAATACTCCCGAGTCATAAGCTCCGCCGGAGGAAACATATATCATTTGGCTTGACACACACATTTAAGCTGCAAGCAATCGATTTGGCCCAGTTCTTTTCCACATACAAATCCAATCCCCCCTTAAATCAGAGGATATTCAACTAGTGCATTTTTGACTGATAGCCCTCCCAACGTACTCTCCATTCATCAAATGTTCCTCGCGCCACTGCCGCCGTTCCTACCCCACCGGTTTTGCCACGCGGTGGCGCGTATTGACGGTTGCTTCATACGTCTTTCTTTCCTGTTCCCTGGTGCCAATTGTTAACCCGTTTTGACGTGTGCAAACACTGCACAAACTCTCTCCTCAAAACTGTCCTATACCATTGTTCTGGTAGTTTGGACTCACCGTGAGACATCACCCTGAATCTCCAGAAGTGTGACAAGCTTTCGTTCCTCATTTTTCAAGAACTGAGCCAAAAATCGTGTTACCCCGACGTGATCCGTGTTTCAGATGTCCAAATCTGATATGTTCAGACTCGGCGACATGCAGTCAGACAGACGGTAAAACAGTGATACTGAGCCGTCGTTTAGTATTTGTCAACCAAAGCTAACCCAATGCAGATGAGACCGCATCCTCTTGCCCAGTCGATCAACCGTAATCAACCAAGCCGTGCTTCGTGACTTTTAACCAGATAGTGCATTTTCAGTCAATCAGCAAAGAAAGTGATCATCAGTCTGGAAGTGTAGCATTGTTCATGCCACTTGCATTGTCATGTTCTATTATGTTCCACTCTTGTTGCTCTAGTACCATCCACGCTGTATGATGTCTCGCCACACGTTTGTGAATTTTGAGCATGATCTCTGAATACACTTTTGTTTTGTGGTCTTCTTTACACGCACACCTTAGTTGCTTTCATAAAAATTGTCATCTCAGTTTGTTCCTACTCTTATCCTTCTTTCGCTTCTTCTGTTGCTTCCTCCTTCGGCATACCATACAGAACTGTACGCTATACCCGATCAGAATTCTGTAGTTCCGTGTATTTTTTAACAGAACGAATAACGATACGCATGTCAACCAAGAACGCAGCGTTGTCTGACCGTTCACACACAGGCACATACTTTTCGGGAATGCTTCGACATTCAGTTTGATCATATTCGATTATTTTCTGTTTCTTTTTTGCGTGTTTTCCCACGCAGTTGGAACTTGTGATGTGTGCACTGACGGACAATGAGTATTTGGGGTGCACTCACTCCTAACTCATTGATAGACTCGCTATTCACTTCATTCGCTAGATTAAAAGACTGTATTGTGAAAAACTTACAGCCCGTATAGATCTTATGCAAAATTTTGCACAGATCTTGTGAACATTTTCATCCTACTCATGTGGTAGTGTACGATAATGACCCATTCACTCTGATCATTCGTTGATTATTTTTGGTTAAATCGGAGTGGGACTGGTGCAAGTTGGGAGGAAGCAAGCAAATGTGAATGAGAGAGTGTGTGTATACGCAATCTGAATCAGTAAGGTAGGGACCGTCGATTGTCTGTAACGTGGAGGATGATTCACTTCACAATATCCTAATGATCAGTCGATGGGGTCGACCGTTATCGAATCTATCTATAGAATGCAATTTAACTGAGCAAATATCTCGTGAACACAAAGGCTTCAGCTGTACTGGGAAGATGTTCTACGTACCATAAGTTAAACAGTATTCGGCATGGGTCACTTCTCATTTATGCATTGTAGCCCACCGTTTGGTAACCTATGAAAAACATCTAAACCTAGAACAATTAGGGCGTTTTGTTGAACACTTTCTGTCTGGGATGTTCTGAAAAATTTTCTATTCATCCCGTCCATCAAATATTTGGAGTGTTCTTCATCATGCTGCTTTCAACTCTGGTTAAAGTTTGATAACCTGTAAACCAAAGCCCACTCAAAATTGATTACAGTTTTCACATTTTTAAGAATTATTTCGAAAGAAACACTGGACTCAAGTTTCGTTATTGTTAGAGTTCATCAGTAGTACATATACATATCACGACCGGGATTTATACCCATTTTTTCATTCCCATGAGGCAATCCTGTTGGCTACTATGCCGGTAACTTCCCATTAGGTAAAACAGAATGATTACATTTGGGCGCTTAACCACTTTTGCTTGTGAGTGTTACTCAGACTACCCGATCACTCCGAGAGGAGACACGTGAACTGTCTTAGTAATTGCATTTGGCAACCCAACGATTGGAACTGTACAGTCAAAGTTGCCCGAACCGATGAACAACGAAAGCAGAAATTGGGCGAGCATATGGCACAAATATTTTGACGAGCTCGAAACTGAAGTGTTTTTTTTTTCGAATGTTTCACTGAAATGTTTCTGCGAATGCGAATACTGCGGTCGAATCTGAATGGTGTCCGACTTATGTCAACCGAATCTTCTGCTGCTTAGCATAATTTAATAAATGATTTTCACACAGTTGTAGCACTAACCTGACCACACCATAGAACAGGCACCCGACCACTCTGGCTGGTCGCAGATGGTCTTGAAAACTGGGCGTAAGAACGCTTCTGATCTGGCCAGTATGCATCTGACATGCATTTAGGATGACCGATCACGATAATGTGAGTACCGAATGCTAATGCTACTGATTTGGCATCGATAACTCCAGCAATACTGCCCAAGATCGTGATGCAAATTTCGTAGTGATAACAAGTTGATCTTTTGAGTAGTACTGGCTTACGCTCACCGCGTATGATTATTGTGGAAATAAGACTAGACAAACAGTTAGGTGATGAGTTGGATTGTTTGTTCAAGCACACAGACACACTGAGCGAATGGTGTACCTTACTTCGTTCTGATTCTTTTCACAATATCGTAAAATTCAAAGCAGATTTTTTTTTTGACACTTGTTAAACACGTTGTTTCATCTCAAATGAATGGATGAATGAAGCTGTGCAGAGAGCTAATCGTGGTCACAAAGATTAAGTGTTGCTGCTAATGGCAGACAGTGTTTATTGTTGATCTTGATCAATTGGATGACTAGCTAGTGGCCACGCCATATGAAGTGTTTGAAAAACTACCTTCGTGTATACACTGTCTTTTTTTGTTGTTGCAATTAATAGGTGCGTTGAACTGAGGTTGTATTTGACCGCAAATCTGAACAGTTCACATCACCTGAGCTGCTATGGTAAGACTGTGGTCTATGTTGCCGACCCGTCAAATGACTTGTGGATGAAGCCAGCTGAACACTTCTGAGCTATCGATATGAAAATGTTTCATACAGCCAGGAGCTATCACAACCAACACAGCACATAACAGTTACCAGAGTTACTCTTGTTGTAATGGTCTGGAACATCAATACTTGCGGTCTGTGCACGAGTTCCTGAGTGATAGAAAACAGGTGACTAGGCACCGTGGTTGCTTTCTCAGACCAGCATTTTTTTTCCTTTACTGTCAACTATTTAATCGGAAAATAACTTGATACCTATCGTATTATTATGATTCGCTAACGCTTTAACGGTGCAACAATCTCGCAGGTTATTTTACTCGAGTGAGATATGCAGTAGTTTGCAATCCAACACAAGTGTGTGCCTGTAATCGACTCATCCGGCCCAAAAATGATAGAATGGCTCCGGTATGAATAATCGTTGGCCTTCTCATCAACAACTAATATCTACATTTATATAATAGATTCTTTTTTGGAAAAATATCAATTATCATTTATCTTGAAGGGTCAAAGAGACAAAAAGGTGTACACAAAAATTTGAAAATGTCTAACCGTAAATCATCTCAGCTTTGCGGGTGGTCAGAACCATTCAGCGTACAACCTTCAGTGCAAGTACTCTTTGCTTAACTGCGTTCTCCCTCGCTTATAACCTGTTTGTTTAGAATGATCTTTTACCCAATCAAGTGTGTCCGAAAAGGTATGCAAGATGGAAGAGAACAAACGGACAAAAATCACATTAATGTCCAATTAACATGGATCGGGCTGTGGAGGGAGTCGTTTATAATCTGTGTTTACATTTATAATCACCTTTACTTGGCTTAGTTTTTAGCATTACCTGGCCAACCGATTTGTGTTACGGATTCCAGTTGAGATGTCACACACTGCTTCCTACATATCTGGTCGGTGTCACTCGATCAGTAGTATCCATTCCCTAGACCATCATTGATTGACCTTGAATGATAGAAGCAAAAAGTATAATTTTCCGATCTGTTTATGGGGCCAAGAAAACAGCAACGAATAAAGTTCACGTTTGGTAGATGGACGGTTTGTTAATTTTAAACCACTGAGTTCTTTTTATCCATTTCTTCAAAACAGAGGGAAGGCATGTATCACAAAATGTTGCCCCTTCGATTTATTCTCATTAGTCATTGGCGTAAAATTAGTAAATTAAACATAACCTGGACATAGCAACAATAGGTGAAGGAACCACCCAGAGTAGCTGCAATCCTTTACGTATTAGTGAAGCACTCAGTCCCATGACAAGTATTACGACTACTTAGCAATGGTTTGAATGACCAAGTCAACTGGGTTCCAATTTGCTAGGATGTGATTGGCGGTCGATGAAGGAAGAACTTTCGAATCTGCCACAGTACATAGATCGATTTTGACATTGTAGTCATTAGCCATTTAGTGTTGTGCTCCATCATGTGCTGATGACTTCTTTAGATCATTACGGGCAGCTTCAGTTAACCTGACCAAACAGGTGAATAGTTCTGGAGGAAAAAAATTCAGAAAGTACACTACTCGTTTGGTGTATTCTTGCAAACTCGCGGACTACCACCTACGGCCTTTTTCATCTATAAATAGTTCATAGGTCAACTGCGCTTGCTGCTTGCCTTATGCAGAATCTTCACTTAAGTTTATGGCATAATATTTTGATAGTCCCCAGTTAAAACCAATAACGACAAAAGTGAAACCATCGGAAAGCTTCCGAGATATGCGAGATCGACGGGGAACAGAGTGGAAAGACAAACGTTACTCTAATCCACATGGTGATTAGACCCATTTTACACCGGCAATAACGTTGAAACATCCGTGATGTTTTACTAATTAGACGACTAAAACTGTTTTTTTTTTACTACGCTCGCGTACATGGAAATGACATTTTAAAAAATATAGTACCGACGACTGAGATATGAGTAACCAGTGTTAAAAATTTGCTACCTTCCGAAACGAAATCAAAAGCAGAACTTGTGGCACAAAGCAAATCTCAGTTTATTGAGTTTCTATTGGTTATTTTATAGACAAGATGCATCAGTAAAATGAAGAATTACGATTGGTACTGACGCCTCGGCTTTCTTATTGGTCGGCTTGGTTCAACCGGTATATATATATATATATATATATATATATATATATATATATAACCAGCACCGGAACAAAACAAATTGTCCAAGTCGTATTCCATATGCATTATTCTCTGGTTGAGTTTATTAGACGAGGAAAACAGTACCAATCCAAAGGCTTATGCACAACTTACAAGAAGATACTCGAACTTTTGGTTTCAATAGATAACGGCGAGAACCGCTTACTTGTTCTGTGCCCGCAAGACAATACAAATTGATTCTTCTATCTTTACCGTTCGTAGTTCGGCTCTTTACTCCTCGCTGGAGACAGCAGTGTTGGATTGAAGATTAGGTAGAACTGTTTGTAGTGAGTGATGTTTTTGAGCAAATGATCGATCACCAATTATAACAAAACGCTTTCTGCTTTGTATCAAATTCAAGTTTTCAAATTCAGAACGTCTACACAATGAGTAACGGACCATCGGTTCGACCAGTAGTGACATTTGTGTATTCGGAGTAGATTGTGTAGATCTCAACAGGCATATACGTTCCTATTCACAGGATTCGCAGAATACTAGCGGACTGCAGCATACCTGACGGAGCATATGTACATCGGAATCGGTGTTGAAAGTTTTAAAAGGAAAAGCTTGATCGGTATATTTTTCAACTTCAGATGGTCGACACTATAAAGACTGCAATAGGAAAGTCCAACGTATTACGGGCGGAATAGGAATCCAATCATTGTCTATTAAGCATTGAGCAAACACATTGTGGCATACAGTAAATAATAGCTGACTGGTATCCATAGTGAGAAGTCGAGTGTATCCTTATTCTACCGCAACAATTTTGATGAGCAGTTTATCTGAGGACCCTGTTTTGTGCACCGAATTTGTGCGTCAAATCTGCGACTTGGTTCAGTTACCGATGAAATCATCACGGTTGACTCTGGTAAGTTGTTTTGGAATGACACACGCGAACGCTAAAAGAGTTTTTTTCCAATGCAATTCCCGTAACTCACATGATGTTGTAGATTTAACGGGTTACCACTGATATAGGCATTTCTGTTTGGTGCAAGTGGAAAGGCAAACGTTTCTTTGATCTACGTGGTGATTAGATAAATTTTGTGGTTGATGGAGGATTTTGTACACTGAACTCAAGCCTCTTCTGGTATGTAAGCAACGTATTGAGAACTGCCTCAGTTTGTGCATCCGATCTGGATAAGGTAGAAAACGTAACGTAATAAACCGGTTTGTTGCTCCACGTTGCACCGCCTCAATAACAATAAGATTCTTTACAAAGTAAGGACGCAGGCTTGAATGTTTGGTTTCAATTGTAGGCGCGCTGGTAAACTGAACATAACAGTGGAATAGTCTGAATGTAACCTCCTAAAATACCGATGATTATCCTGATTACCCAGTTGGCTTTCTTGACCAATGACGCATTGTTGATTGACAGGTTAAGGTCACTTGAGACAATCGTGTCCAAGTTGCGCTCGCGTATACAGGTATCTAAACTGTTGCTACTTGGGAAACAATTTGTGCAAGTCAAATGACGAGGGTACATCGCTTCACAATTAGCTATATTAAGCGTGAACCGGTTGTCTGCGGCCCAGCGGTACGCAATGTTTGAAGCACTCTGCGGTTTCTCATTTTCAGTCACACTGTCTATCATACGCCAAATTCTAGGGTCATCAGCATATAGCAGCAACGGAGAAGTAACAAGTTGTAGGATTTCGAGTACCAATAGAATACAGAGCAGAAACCATAGCATGGAACATTGCTGCACACTACTGATCGTACAGTATCAACCTGTAAAGCCTCCTTTACTTAAACATTACAGCGTCAATCTTGGAGGTAGTCAGTGAACCAAAAAATAATTGAGTTTCTACATTACAGTGTTAA
>LOND01006845.1:10470-24091 GCA_014220965.1 Paragonimus kellicotti
CATGGACTTTTAAGTCTGCAGAACAAATACTTTTGACGATACTAGGAGCAATCGGTTGGAATTTACTCATTTACTGGTGACAACCGCTTCTGTACCACCACATCACCGGAAGAAGTTTAGTTGGTGTTAGAATGTAAGCAAGGTATTGTTTGGAAAACGGTCGAGGTATGAAAGAATAGGTACCATAGCCAGACTTATCGCCTCCAAATGACTATCTGTCGGTGTCAGTTGGTGTAAGTTTAAATCGCATAGCGTTCACCGCAGCTGAATGTATATGAATACACTGCGTACTTTAACTAAGTTGGACGGCTCATGGAATTGTTGTTGTCAAAACACGTCCACGTCAAGTTCTTAGACCTATAAGTGACCTCTCACAACTTGCATTGTTTACTACGTCCATCCTATACGACCATGTGACTGCAGCCAACAACATATCAGTAATTCTTCGTTGTTCTTCCTCATTTGCAGGCTAAGGCTAGAATAAACAGAAAAATTCTCGGAGACAAGCTACAAAAAAGTGAGATGAACATAAGTGAATCTCAGGTATCCATTGTACAGCAATCACCCTCGACAAATGTACGAGGCCAAAGTGCGTGGTTTAATGTTAACTGAACATGTTAATCTAATGATACATGGGTTGTAAGTCTGTCCTGAATCGTGTCGTTTTAAAAGTGAATAGGGAGGAGTTAAATATGGGAAACTTACGGTGCAAGAACTTACTTAGGAAGAGTGGACTTTCAAGGTCGACAAAAGGTAGTGAAAAGATTTTATTGGGAGAAAGGTGGTGTGGTAGTATTATTCATCTTACGGAAAGGTTGTTGGACAAGATATTACGAATGGGCTAGTAAACAAGACAAAGCATTAGGCATTGCAGTTGGATACAAACTGTCAATAAATCTTCAGTTTCACCAACCATATAATATACCTACCAATGGTCATCATGTTCGTCCCATTTTGCCAGTGAACATTCTCTAGAGGGGCTCCAAGTATGTAATACCTGTGCCTTAACTAGGTTCGAGCCAGAAGAGGGAGCGACATGTACTTACCCAGCAGACGCTTGAAATATATAGATCTAACGCGGGTACTTTTCAACAATATGAATTCCGTTCTGTTTGACATCTAATTTTTCAAGGTTGCAATATTAAATTAATGTGTCTCGGACCAGTTCATTTTAGGACTTCACAGTATAGTGAACATGAGTGCATATTAAGCATATAACTTCAGCTGGTTCTGCCTTGGTTGGTTCTTTGCTTCTTATCAACTTCTGTTGGTCAGTCTCTTTCGGTTGTTATGTTCATATGATCTAAAGGAGTTGTTTACATCCAAACTGAACCTGAAGTCTTGTTTGATCCTGCATGACTAATGGTTGACCAGTAAAATTCACGTCACAAGCAAAAGATCACCCCCAAAATAATGATACAAGTATTCCTTAACGTACGTTATGAAAGTGATTACATAACTACTGATATGAATCGTCCTCTACCATTTATCTTCTAGCGTTCTTAGTTTACCCTGATTTAAGGTCATTGCCTCCAATCAGAAAATTTTTCTCATGATCTACCAGTGAATGTAAGTGATACAATTTCGAAAAGGAAAGAAATGTACCACAGTAAGATAGATGATCGCTCACTCAAGTGTATGGTAAAGTAGATTGTACAACAAACTTTGGGAATACAACGGTTCAACAGAAACTGGGTGCCATCGATCGTGGAACATGCTTTAGAGCCAAGGCTCTGTCGATGTTATTGGTCCATTCTCTGTTATCAAGGCATAGAAGACAAGGTTACCAACATTCATGGTGGCAGTGTTATACAAAACAACCACCGTACTCTTTGTGTAAATGAGCTGTTCATAAAACCTGGGTTACTGCCGTAGCAACGATTCACTAGTACGGTTGAATACTAAACCGACAAAATGTAAATTACCTCAGCTGTTGGAAGACGAGAGTAATCGCGATTAAGTAACTTTCGTTCTTCTTTTAGTAATTGAGCCTCATAGTGCAGCATTTCAACTCGCTCGTCCGTTTCCATGGCTGTATTGTAGTAGTTGAGGATTTGGGCTCGCATTTGAGATGGCTCCGTGATGGCATTGTCGGGGAATTGATCTGCTCGGGCCAATTCTTGTTCTTGTTCTTCAATCTCACCCATATATCGCTTCGACAGTTGTATAAGATTGAATTCATTGTCTCTGGTTCTGCAATAGACAATGTGCAGTCTTGGTTAGGCGATTGAAGGCTACCGTAATATATATATCTATCTTATATAGATATATATATATATATATATATATATATATATAGTTACCTGCGTTTTCTGAAGATTAACAAAGTTTGTATGCATATGAGTTGATGGTAATGGCAAAACACATATCCGTAGATAACTCTCAGGTTATCTGATATACCTAGTTTGAAATAGGTTCACCTCTCATTACCACAGAGACGGATTGAAGAAAATACCGTTAACCGCTCTTTGCAGAGAGGGGAGAATAGACGAAAGTCACACACAGAATTAAAAACATCCGGTCAAGGAAGAAACGAATGCAACCTTTGACCAGGCTGAAAAGAAGACTAATATATCCACTATTCAAACACTGTCCTGGATTGCAAGCAAGGCCAATGATATTGTGGTTATGAAGGCAGTGAAACGAGAAAAGAAAAGATTGAAAACCAAAAGGATCTACTGATTCCGAGTTGAACTACAGTAACTAGTTACAGGGTGCTGGGAGTCTACTGAGCGGAGTCACAAACAATATCCAGCAAAGATACCGGGGTTGTCACGCAAATTCTCCGATATTGGGCTACCTATTTGGTGATCTTATCAGTCGCTAACGGTACGTTTAGGGCAGGCCAAGTTTTCAGTTTTAATCTCACAAAGCTTTTGAAATCCAGTGGTGTAATAAGTCTCGTAGCGGTTTATTATTATTATTATTATTATTATTATTATTATTATTATTATTATTATTATTATTATTATTATTATTATTATTATTATTATTATCATCATCATCATATCAGCCATGAGCCTGACCAAAAGGTACTGTGGCTCGGGCTGCCGCTCACCTCAACAGTGACGTGGAATATCCTAGAAGAAAACGTTACTAAGAAGGTTGAAAATTAATAGAAGTCTAAGCAAAAGAACTAGAAATGGTATGGATGCAGGTACGCCATTGACTGCGACACGCCGCCATCTCGGATAGCGTCTCCAACCAGCGGTTTGAGTGATCACGAGGACCCCATCCAGGCAGGCGACACCTACCCACTTTACTCAGTGGAGCAGTCAGGGTCTTCATATTTCGTGACCACGTTGTCACTTGACCACGTGGTTTCACCCAACTGTTGGTGGTCTCAGTATATAATGCCCGGTACGGTAAACGCTCAGCTGGCATGCGGAGTACGTGACCTAACCATCGCAGGCTGTGCAACGTGAGTAGTTGACCGATCGATCGCGCATCCCGAGCGTTCCGGAATACGCGCCGGCGAACTGCCGTATTGCTCACGCGATCAGTCCACTTAATGTGGGCTAACTGGCGGAGACAACGATGGTCAAATACAGCAAGCTTGTTGATATCTTCCTTGCGAACAGGCCACGTCTCCGAACCATAGAGCAAAACAGAACGCACACAAGCATTATATACTCTTCCTTTCAGCGACAATCGAACGTCTTTTCGACGCCACAGATGACGCAGGTTGGCAAAGGCAACTCGTGCCTTTGCTATCCTCGTTGATATCTCATCAGCAATATTACAAGCTGACGAGATAGTGCTACCCAAGTAGGTGAAACTGTCCACAGTCTCAAGTGGATTACCTGCAATAAAGAAAGTAGGAGTGGAAATGCCCCAGTCTTGAAGTAACACTGCACTTTGAAGGTGCGAAGCGCATTCCATACAAACCAGCCCGGTCATTCACCTTGTTCAGCATGGTCTGCATGTCTTCGGCAGAGGGGCTAATATAAGTCTGTTCGTACCTATTTAGCAACATATCAACTTACGGCTGTGCAGCTTTTTATATAATAAACTTACACTCATCTCATGTGATTTATCTTCATGCTTGATTCCGTTGTATTGCTTAGAGCGCATTCTGAGTTTCATGCGTGGTCTTGTCAGTTGCAAGCAAAGTCATTACTAGTCTGTCTCAACGGTCAAACATTCTGAACACGGTGTGTACCGTCTGTGGGCTGTCCGCAGTAAAATCGAAGTAACCACTGAAGTCCACTACCAACAAATGTTTTCAAGTAATGACTGATCGTTTTAGAAAACCTATTACTAGGTAACTTTGTAACAAAATCGGATATATCAGACGAAGTAAAGAGATTGTGGGATAATTTTTGTCATCAAAGTTATCACTGAGATGCCTCATTTCAGTTACAAACTGCTGTCCTAACTAGGACGACTCATAAGACATTCTATTTAGTTTCGGGGTTTACTTCTAATTAACTATTATTCGTTCCCCCCATTCCGTTCGAAAATCTGATATCCTAATTTATCCTCATAAGATTTACAGACAGGTCCCCAATCTGCTTTAATACTTGATGTGATGTGTTTTTAAACCGATCCTTTGAAATAGTGATTCTTTCAGTCTATGATGCACAGGATTGGGCATGCTTAAACTTAGGGGACTGTACGCGTCAACGTTCTGGGTCCATGAATTTGCACTTAAGCGATGCGTACATGACACGGGCAAAACTCATTTCATACACTGATAAGGCCACGTGGGCCAACGGCTGTGGACATGCAGCCGTTCAACAATACTATCTGGTTAAAGAGGCATAATAAAGCAGTGTGACGCCGTTGTCTTGGATATAGCAATGTCTTGAAGTTGTTGGATCGCAGTATGATATTATTGCTTTTGTGTGAAAGAAAACTGGACCAACTGTATTATAAAGTACTCGAGGATTTCTCCTCACAGTCGTCAGTGTTCCACGCTGTATGACACAAAGTCATTCAGTATTCCAAACAGTTGCAAGGTTCTTTCATTTTCGTTCCCTTTTTCCATATCGTTCGCTGTATGCTTGAACTATCCTCTAATAATCTTTGATGTTTATATATATAATTGTACCAGTCATGCTGTTGTGCTGTACAATCTAAACAGCAATGGCATGGCTACAATAATACAAAAAGCCCTGAAAGATACCAGTCATTGTTAATCTCAGCAACATGCTATAAACATATTTCATTTTTCGTGATGAAAAATATTCCACTTCAGGATGTATCTGTGCTATTTTTGAGTGTTTAGGTATCATTTTTCCCCTGACTTGATGAAAGTTCAGCATGTCCCAAGGGATTTCTTGTTATTACTCCATATTTCCCTAGTCGTTTAAATGTGCGCTGTATGGTAGAAAGTAGACTGGTAGATCGTGCTGAAGTCGTAACATTGTAACCTTGTACACCATTCGGATCGACAAGCACCAATGGACAGGGACATACTGAGGTGATGGAGAGGAGAGATGTGACACAAACAGAATACTTACTCAAGTTTGGTGGAAACGACCATGTTTTCAATGTGTAAAATGAGCCTTTACAGATGAGAGTCTCAAGTTGAACATCACTCATAGTTAATCGCAGCTGTCGCATTCCCATAGACAATCCAGTCTGCCCCTTTCGAACACCAGAATGAAAGTGATCAGGTTGTCTATCAACGAATTTCGCGATTGTTCATCCCAATACTTTAACACAGAGGCAACCAACCTTTCAAGAATGAGTCCACTAACAAGCGTAGCCTGTCAGTTATTGATTCAAAACCAGGATTCCATCTATTTCATTTCCTTCACAGTGTAGTTTTATTTGGTATTTGTTACATGATACTTGTGAAGACATTAAGTTTATTATCCAACATCAACACTGGAACTTCTCTTTATGTATTGGAAGCTATTCATCATGTCTGTCGCTTGTCGTCCTCTTTACCTAATCTTTGGTCTTCACAAATTAGGCCTAATAGCATCTTTAGACGTGTTAAGTATGTGGCACACCTTCGTGTGCTTAGTTATGTTTGTGAAGACGTAAAAATTGTCTGCTGCTTTAAACTGTTCGGTTCTTATCTCCGAAGCAAGACTGGAGTAGAGAAAGTGCAAACTAAAACACTGGTTGCATGGAACTACAGGTGACCCTACAATCTTCAAGTTTGGTAACCTAGAACACATGGATATGATAAATGTATCAGAATGATGTCACAACACTGTGACATCTCAAAAACTCCAATAAATAAAGTTCGGATGAAATTGTTACTACAATACTAGGCGAACCACGGCTTGGCGGCTGCATACTTTGAACCAGATCATCGTCACCAACGTTGCTCTTGGGAACCCAATAAAATTAGCTTTTTACAGTTATAAAAAGACTTCAGTATCAGGACTTTGTAATGGTCATGTTGTAAATCGAACACGAGTTTGAACAAAATTGTCTTGTCTTATAATACGTTGAGTTAAGCTCATCAAGGATCAGAAGAATTCGCAGAGATACATTGTGTGTTCCACGTAAACCGTTAAAAATCATAAAATGATGATGCCAGTCAACCATAGCCCCCCTTGTCGCTACAGTAACTTGAGTTTGGTAGATATGTTTGTTCGCTCTTCCGCACTTGCTGTCTTTGTGATCGTACCGTAGCCTTTTGTCCATTTCTTAGACACCTTTCCTTCTCCCCACTGTGTTGCTTGTATATTCTGGTCTTTCCATAAGTACATTTTCAACCGTAAAACGTACCTACGGGAACAACAACCCGAATTTCTATTGATCCCGACTCCTGTGAATTGACATAAATGCTTTGAGGTGTATCGGTTTGAATATGATTTTGCTGTTTATTTTACGAGTCGGTTATGGATGATAAAATTTCAAAGATGATAGTTCGTAACAACTCTGAAAATAATGGAGAAGTTAGGGTTGAGTCCACCTATTGAATACATGGGTTACTGAATTCGACTCCTAAATTGAATTATGTTGCCAAACTGCCCACCAGAATTTGATATTCCGTTGAGCCCAATGAATGTTCAATCGCCAACTTGCAATCATTAGTTTCGTTAGCAAACGTATATTCATAAAGACATACTTGCTGAATCCTGATATACTATATTTTGAGCTTAATCACGGTAGTTTGGGTTGGATTTGAACAGCAACCCTGTAGATAACGTTTATAGTTCCCCAAAGGACGCTCTAAGGCAGGATGAGTTGAAGGAATCATTAATCCCCAGTGACCATCTATAGATAAGCGTACCTACGAATAGAAAACATAACTGGAAAGTCATTAATTACCCAATGGTAGCCAATTGGCTAGACAGTGGTAAGTGAAACGACTCCAAAACTGACAGCGTGGAACACATAACTGACGGCTTTTACAGACCCCAGGAGCGTGTGCAAAATGATTGATTCCCGATTTGCTTGATCCTTGTTATGATTTATGTACTGTGTCGGAGTTCAACTACGTGGTTGGCTGACCTTTTAGAATCAGTGAGGTGACTTTTCTCACAATGTTTGTAGGACGCATTGAGTTTTGCATAACAATGAGTTCGTTTTAAACAACTTAGAGACGAGTGGATCCTCGCAAAATGTAGTCAATGCTTGCGACACTTCACCTCGTGAAACAAAGAAATGTTTTTGATTAGTTAGGATGCTTGAACACTCTCTGGATTCGGTTTAACTTTCTTCTGTCACACTCTAGTAATCCTATATGAAACAATAACCATGTGGCCCAACCGACTCAGGCGGATATTACCTCGTTCAAGAAATTTCAAAACCCACTGATATGGTTTCTGTAACGTCTCGTTTACGTGAAACAGCCACATTACACGTGGTTCGGTGTATCAAGTTTGAAAGTATAAAACTGGTTACTGTAATCTTGTTTCTTATAAACAAGGTGGTTTAGCTGTAGTCCACTGTGGGTTTTGAATTTACATTCCATCCATACTTTATTTGTTGAAGCTTCCGACAATATATTGTCATTCCTTTCTGTTCTTTCCATGCAACATCACTAAACTCTGCTAATTCATATGTAGTTTTTAGCCGTCACCTATCAATCATTTCGCTTTGGATAGTTCACCGAGCTTGTTTACTAAAGGCATCACTTAGCTCTCTAGTCCGTCGAGAACGTCTTCGGTTTACACCTAACGTAACTTACTATCTCAACATTATGTAGGATTGTTACTAACAGATGATCCATATGTACCCAGTCCTCCGTTTCAAACGTATGTAGAACAGCAACAACGTTCTCACTTTCCCATGTCTCCAGTCGGCTAACTCAAGATAGCCACATGACAGCCGTCATCATACACGTTGCCTGAATGACTTTCAGGTGAAAGGGAAACAGCAACGCTGAGTTTTGACAGCCGAACCGCCTATACACTGATTATCTGAGTTAGCAGCCTAGCTCATGGCTGGTTGGCCCGTACCACACTCCAACATCACAGAAGAACAGGTTCCCTGGTACACTCTAGATGCGTGAATATTCAGTACACATCCAGACCAGACGTAGCTTTTAACAGCAACAATAAATCATAATTTGGCAGTATGTTGAACATAACCAAACGAAAAATAATCTTGTCGGGTTAGCTGTTGATCAGGCGTTACTTTAAATCTGGGTTTTTACATTCGCTACTAAGATAGCTTACTAGACGAAGAAAGATTTAATCTTTATGCACAGAAGCTTGAGCATGGGATACATCTTTGGCAAAACCTGTCGTGAATAGCATAGGTTAAACCACATTGAAATCAGCCGGCAAATTCGTCACAAGTGTTGAAATGAGTGGTAACAACGTAATCAACGGTTTTGATAAAATATGACCCGTTTAAATTGAAGAGATTCTTGGGAAAGCGGCGCAGAATTATGAAGTATTTTATTACACATCCGATGAATACAATCGATCAACGATGAACCTCCCATGGTAACACATCACCTATGTCCGGCGGCTTTACGTGGCGAACAGGAGTCATTAAAATTTCAAGTTACGAGTAAAAATTGTTAACGTCGAACTTTTCACGAGATATCAGTAACACGTCGTCATAACCAGATATACCCATTTCTTTTCAATCATAATCTGTCAACATACCGATGTGTGTGCTTGATCTTTATGTACCATTGACTCGGTACTGTTCCACCTCAGTCTCCACTGTCTTCTAAACTTAGTGATTCATACCGGCCCAGTAAGACAACGAGTGCAAACAGGTACATCACACCAAAGTCCCAACACTTTTACGGGGCTTATACTAACAGACTCTTATCTGATGAGTAGTCGGGGATTTGGTTAATTTCAAGTTGAACATCACCCACAATTGATCGCAGCTGTCGCATTCCCATAGACTTTCCAGTCGGCCCCTTTCGAAAAGAAGCACTAGACTCGAGTTTCGCTCTCATTAGAGCTCGTCAGTAGTGCATATCCTTGCCACTGCCGGATCATTACTCACAAGCGAAAGTGGTTGAGCGTTCACATATGATAATTCGGTCGTGCCTAATGTGAGGTCAATGGCGCAGTGGTAAACACGGTTGCCTCATGAAAGCATGGCCGGAGTTCTAGTCCCGGCAGTGGCAAGGATATGCACTACTGACGAGCTCTAATGAGAGCGAAACTCCAGTCTAGTGTTTCTGGCGGATAGACAACTCAGTTGTCTCTGTCCACTGATCCACAACAAGTGGACTGATCGCGTGAGCCGACGCTTATTCCGGAACGCTCGGGATGTGCGATCAATCGGTCAACCAACTCACGTTGCACAGTCTGCGATGGTTGGGTCACATACTCCGCATGCCAGCTGAGCGTTTACCGTACCGGGCATTATATACTGAGACCACCAACAGTTGGGTGAAACCACATGGTGGTCAAGCAACAACGTGGTCACGAAATATGAAGACCCTGACTGCTCCACTGAGCAAAGTGGGTAGGTGTCGCCTGCCTGGATGGGGTCCTCGTGATCACTCAAACCGCTGGTTAGAGACGCTATCCGAGATGGCGGTGTGTCGCAGTCAATGGCGTACCTGCATCCATACCATTTCTAGTTCTTCCGCTTAGACTTCTATTAATTTTCAACCTTCTTAGTAACGTTTTCTTCTAGGATATTCCACGTCACTGTTGAGGTGAGCGGCAGCCCGAGCCACAGTACCTTTTGGTCAGGCTCATGGCTATCGTGATGATGATAAAACAGTTCAGCCGACCATTTTTTAAATAAGGCAGTTGGTTCGAGCTTTGGGGACTCATCACTGGTACATGTCCGTTCAACAACAAGATGCAAATTATTGTCGCCATGCATTTGATGACACCGTTATGACTACTTCGCCGCTGAAATCACAGTTAGCCTTACCGAATCATTACATAGAAGAGTTACGCCACAAATGCATACATTCAACTTCCTGTCGGGGAAAAGATGTTTAGTATCGACGTGACCTTACAACAGTGAATTTCAAGTCTAGCGATCAAACTTGATCGACGGATAATTTATATCATAAAAGGTGTGCTGCATTAACAGGATGCATGAAACTGCGGTTGACATGATTTGCGAAAGTAGTGTGCTTCGGCCCATGCAGTCGCGTGGGCATACACTAAGTTGATGGATACATTTTCTAACATTAGAGTTAGTGTACTAGTCATAAAATTGGACAGGAAAGCCTCTCAGTTACACCAAAATCCAAGGATGCTTTTCAAACGGTTAACTGGAACTAAGCTTGGGAGTGTTTAAGCCCGAGTGTACCGCTCGTACGACAGACTTACAACAGCCCCTCATTAAAAGTATATCCAATAAATATATCGAAATAATAAAACGTAATAGCAAAGGTCCTTTGTATTAATCCGTTGATAAGTTACGGCTGGTGGAATGACCGTAAAATCTTACAGTGGTTCAGTTTCGTTGTACAATTCATCTGCTACAGAGACTTTTCTAGTAATATTTCACTTACAGTCTTCTGAGAAAATTTACTTGTATGTTTGAGAGATTATTGCTGTCGACTTGATGATCAAAAAGATATCATTGAACGAAGGTGGTATATAATTAAATGATGTAAGTGCCACCGTACGACGCGGTGTTGGTTACGGACAAGTCTAGTGAAATGAGATTTCGCGTCTTAGATCTAGTGTGGTTAGGCAGTAGGAGAAGACCTGTCGGTAGATGTTCAAAATTTATCAGCTAACAAAAATCTAAAACCTTTGCTACAACAACAGATTGTCTATTCCCTTCACATATAGTTTCAACAGGCTAACAGATGAACGGAGTACACATTAACCCTTGTGTTTTAAGCCGCATATACTATCTAACACGTGTACCAAAATGAAGGGTTTCTGTTTGCCACTTGTGTCAAGTTTAAAAGAAACGGTCTACGGTTAACGTTTCATCACTGTTCTAGACGTCAGAAAAGCTTGTTCTGTGAAGCTAGGTTTTTGAAAACTAATCCAACACTCTGACCACAAACGTATAAGAAGACTTGAATTAGGGAAGAATTTATGTTGTTATTTTATTTACGCAAAAGTGTTCCTGTCAAGAATCCTTCAATTACATAAGCTGACGACCCATCCTTAAGCTTACGTACCGTTTTCTGTAAGTAACGTCACACTAATTTTGTTGATATTCAAGAAATAAAACTACGCTAATTATGCGTTCACGAGTGCCCTGTTGCCGAAACAGGTAAGTCGTTGACCTTGGCTGATCTGATTATACAAAGTTAAGCTTAGTTTCATATAGATGGTCAAAGATGAGAAGTTATTCGAAAAAAAAAATTATACTCACCGAATATACATTTTTGAGTTATAACTGTTTAAGAGTTGTTGGATATTGGTCAGCTTAATTTGTAGTTTGTGGAACATTATCGTGTAGTACACTGATTTCTCATTAACGTTGGTAACGTCTAACGAATCATAATGTTTCATGACGTTCACACACCGACTAAAATCCAACGACCAGTTTCGCCCTGGTTTGAACTCATCCGGTATAGAACGGTCTTAATGAAGGTTTGTATTGACATCACTTCACGCTACAAGCCGAATCTAATATCAGCTTTATCACTAGGTGTGATTGCGGAATTTAGCTGTACGTGATAAATCAAAACAAGGACGATACAGATCGTAAGGTATCGGTTTGAGACTGAGCATCATGAAATGTTGTAAACAGTACTTTGATTCCTTACATCCTTAGCCATTGTGAATAGATAGTCTGAGGAGGGCTGTGTTTATCCGCATTACCGGGATGTAAACCGAGTTACAATTCAGTCACAGTGGTTTATATTGCGGAAGTAGAATCGCCGTTTTACTCTAGATAACTTCATCATCATCATCATCATCATCATCATCATCATCATCATCATCATCATCATCATCATCATCATCATCATCATGACAGCAATACATCAGTGGTTCACACTGATGCTTAACTGCCACATAACCACGAAGAAGAAAAAGCAAATCCTACATAAGAAGGTTCACGTTGATGCGTAACTACCACACAGTCATGAGAAAAGGCTCTAGCAAAGGTAAGAGAAAGAAAAGGGGGACTAAGTCTATACTCAAACATTCAACACCAAGGCACACCTTGCAAACAAACAAACAAGCTATAAGTGAAAGTAAGGCGTTATCAGCAAGATAACTAGATAACTAGATAACTTCGCTGTATTGGTTGAGGTAGTCTAGACACGTTCTGTGCATGCCTACCCGACACCTACCTTATCACGTCTCGTTTTTGCCCCCGGGTGTAATTGGAAAGAAAAACATGATGAAGAATCCGTTACTTAGCATACGAGTATAAAGTAGATTGGCTCAAGTTTGGCCTGTGTTGATTCTACCTGACATCCCAGCAGGATTCCAAAGCTGACTACATACTTTGACGAATATAATCAAAAGTGGTTGAAATTTAGTCAAATTGACAATCCTTAATTATGATTAATCAAACCTCTTTTGTGAGAACAAAATTAATCTAAACAAAACCCGTACCAAAAAAAGAAATATTATCAGAATCACATACACTGCATAACTGGCAATCATATTTTATCCCCATAATTTTTACGACTTCTTTTCTGGTTTATTCTCAGTCTTTTTTCTAACTGGGTTTTGTTTGACGTTTTCTCATAGGTATACTTTTATATATATAACATGGTATTCAATGAGATAATCCGAAAAAAACACGGTTTCATGTTACAGTCATGGGAATTAAATACCTCGACCTGACTTAGGGCATACCGTTCATCTGCTGTCAGTGAAAAACACATGAGAAAATACGACACTATTCGCGAACTGAAATCGTAATTATAATCAACTAAAATGACAGATAGTAATTTGTATCATAACACAGGAAATTGAAAATTTTTTCAGTCAAACGCCAGAAAACCAGTGAGAACCAGACTAAAGTAATAATTCACTACTTCCTTTTCCGGAACTATTGTACACATCGCGTGTCTCAGGTTATTCTGTACTAATTATGAGCATTCCTTATTCATTTTTATCCTATACTGATATACTGTGGAGGAAAACAAAGAATTGTTTGATCTCAAGTTGAACACTGGTCAACGCAGCTGCCTCATGAGAGTATGGCCGGAGTATTAATCCCTGCCACTGGAAAGGATAAGAACTGCTGACGAGATCTAACAGGAGCGAAACTCGAGTCTAATGTTTCTTTCGTAAAGAGGCTGGCTGAAAGTTCACCTGAGTGAGAAGGCTGTGATCAACTGTGG
>LOND01006846.1:6496-20401 GCA_014220965.1 Paragonimus kellicotti
TAGACCTTGCAGCTCAATCCTTCCAAGAAGATATCGGCTAATGTTGGGCCTAACGAACTACCCATAGCCACTCCGTCTACTTGTTTATAAGAAAGCCCTTCAAAATTGAACCTGACATTTTCTGTACACAGTAAAATGAGATCCTTAAGATATTCAAGTGGAATACCTATATCATAGTTTTGGCTGGAAATAAAATCACATAAAACTCAACTGTCTCTCGAAGAGGAACGTTCGTAAAAAGGGAATCAACGTCAATCGAATACATAGTTTGTGAACTCACCGTCACGCGTTCTAATGTCCTTATTAGTTCAAAAGAATCCTTTATAATAATAATAATGATAATAATAATTATATTTTCTCAACGCATCTGTGAGAAACACGCTCAGATGAGCGTGATCAATGTACACATTTTATCGCTACATGCATAAATGCACTCCATACACACAATTAATAATTGTACAATACACCAGTTTTGTGAATACTATAACGAAACAGACACAGCAAGATGGAAAAATAAAAGTTCATGGAAAAGAATCTGGGACACATGCGTCAAAAATGTTTGTTTCAAAATTTTCCCATGTTCGATGAAAATGCTGAGTAGTTACATCAATTTTTGGCTCACAAGGTTAACACTGACCTAATGGTCAAGGTCATGCCAGAAATCCGTCATCTGAGGATGGAGAAAGTGGCCGGTCGAAGAATTCCGCCGTTATTTGATGCAGTTGGTTCCGGAAAAATGTGCAGGAAATTTTGTCGCGATGAGGAACGATCAGAAAGCCTCTACTTTTGCGAAGAAGTGGGCGGTCCTCTGAACTGGACTTCGTTATGTTCTCAAAATTGACGAAATGGAAAGCGAAATTACGTGATAAACGGAAAAACGGAAAATGGTCATGTGAAGTATGACGAATAATGAAATATGTGATTTTCTAGTCAAACCTTATATAAAAATTCATAATTCCGTGTCATCTAATAAAATATATAGCACTACCGAACAGTTGTTATCGTATACTTATACGATACGTTAACGTGGAAAGAGATTGATTAACGGCTTTATTCTAGTATATGATTTCAGCCGAATTCTGATGTCGATTTGATATACACGTTCGAGATATAGGAATGGAACACTCAAACGTTTATCTGTATGCATTTTGCTTCCATTTCAACAGTTATTTTGACCTCGGCCCAGAGGGTTTTGTCTCTGTAGCACCAGTTTGGTGGTTGTGCAAATAGTCAGTTGCCTAGTATTGCATTTTGATCTAGTGTTGACCACATCATTCTTTTCGGGGCTAAGCTCAGTTTCGTTGTTTTGAAACTGCTGACTGCCTGGAAGACATCTGCTGGTTACCAATTTCATATAATGTGATTATGATTTTCAGCCTGTTCAGCTAGACACTTAGGCAAAATCTAATTAATCCATTTAATTTGCCTCAGTCCATGGAACTGATCATGCATATAGTTAGGGATAAATGTCGGTTGCCGATTGAACTCGTTTATGATATATTACATTCTTGGTACACCCAGTTCCATGGATGAAATGTTATCCTCAAAAATGGTACACCACCCACACTTGATCGCATCCGTCGCATTCAGGCGAGCGTATCGGCTAGCCCACTACGTGTGTGCTGAAATACGCACAATCTCTGTTCAGTTCTTCGGAGCTGTCTTTGCCAGTTCAATTACTCCAGCTGAAACTGAATCAATGAATGGAACAGATAGCCAGTGAGCAGCCTGTGGAACTATCATCTAGAGATGGCAGTATTCACGGGCAGAACGGTAGAGTTATATTCCACTCGAATGAATTACGATGTGAAATGTTTCATCTCTCCAGTTTTCTCGTCGTTCATTCTCAAGAACACTCAACCGCATACGCAAGCAGAGCTAGTCAATCAAGTATATCGTTTTCGTGTCCGTTATGCTTATTGTGCAGTTGTCAGTTGTTTGTGGTAATACAATGACAACTTCATTGCAGGCCATGCCTTCTGCGTTCATGTGGTCAGTTGCACCGTAATCTCATTGTAACAGCTTCCATTTCCGATTCAATCCGATGCAATTACCAAGAAGATCCAAGTAGAATGCTAACTCAGTCATATGCCCGAGTCTCACAGTTTAATCGACTAAGTCTATCGTTCAAGGCAAACCAAGAAACAAAATAGGAACGATGACAAATTGGGAGTGACTAAGTACAACCTTTTTCTATCTCACCAAAACGTGGTGAATAGGTCAACCAAACCACCGAATAACTTTGTTGTGCACTACATCTTGGTCGCAAAATTCATGCTCATTATGGTACTATTTGGACATATCTCGTTGCAGCGCCCACTGTTTTTGATATACACGCGGGCCTCATTTGAGTGCCGCAGACAGTCTTCCATTACTTCGTCTATGGCAATGAAGTTGTCATTGTATTACCACAAACAACTTGACAAGTAGTCTATGCACAATAAGCATAACGGACACGAAAAGGATATACTTGATTGACTAGCTCTGCTTGCGTATGCGGTTGAGTGTTCTTGAGAATGAACAACAAGAAAACTAGGGAGATAAAATCTTCACATCGTAATTCATTCGAGTGGATTTGTTCACAAACTGGGAAAGTTCATCGTCAGTTTGATTTAATTCCCCGTTGAAGAATGATGAGTAAAACTTAGGTTAGATCCCTATTTTGCTTGTTGAAGACGGTCATGCACATTTGGTTAAATCAATGTTAGTATGATCGATTATAGAACCCTTGAAATGACTGGGGTCAAACTAATCCCTCTATGGTTTTCGCAAGAGCCCCGGGCTCCTTTCTTAAATATGGGAACTATTATCGAGTGACCCCAGCACGGAGGGATGGTCTCCGTCGTCCACACAAGTTGAAACAACTGAGTCAATGCCTCTACTAACGCCTCTCCACCTTCTTTGAAAAGTGCCGGCACGAGATCATCTGGGCCAGCAGCCCTATTACGATTGAGAGCCGAAAGGCAATTGCGAACCTCAGTCTCAGTGGGTGGTTCCAAATCTACCGACCAGGGTGCTACATCACAAGTTTGTGGCGGCAACGCAATAGAAGCAGCAGGCCAGCAGCAGGGTCGGGCCATTGACCTCGGTTTCGTTGAACTGTTCGTTAGTAAATCAATCTAACTGAAAACAGCAGTCAGCTCGGTTAGCATTGTAGATTATTATCAATAATGCTGTATACTATTAGCTATACCGTGCTGTAATCGCTAAAGCAATAGGGAATGTGGGAGACAGGGTGTGAATCCGGTTTACTGAGAGTGAACCTCCCGACAACACTATTTCGTGAATAAAAAGTATCGCATGTACACAAACCTGCCACCATATATCATTTTGCTGTCATGCAGGCAGTTGCATTATTGGTGGCATTCAATCAGCGGCTGCAGCGTACAAGTGAGTGTCTTCAATTACTCGTCAACTGCCTTGAGACGTTACTAATATGCTAGACATCGTAATGAGATTGTTCATTGACCAACATGTGTCAAGCAGTTGCGCACACTCTTGCATGCCGTAAAAATCCTTGCTGACCCGTTAATGGATTAGCATTGCTTACATTGGATATGGCAAGGCAACATTTGAACATCGTTGCATTCGACAAATATTATTCGACTCATTCAGTACGCCTTGTCATCTAGATCCCGAAGTGTAGGACATCAACCCTGAACGGTATTCAAATTCTGTTGGGTGTCAGCTGATTCACTTCGAACTTCTGTAATCAACTCTTCCGAACAGATCGATGAGTGTCAGAAAACTGGTGGAGTAGAGGCGAATCATTACTGTGGAGTGTGCGAGCAAACAGAGATGAATGAATGCTTGAAGTGGACTCGCCGACCATAATAGCCACAATTGATCCTGCTGTGCACACTAACGCTCAGTGAAACTTGACTACTCACCTCTGAGATGCTACCATTCCAATTGAATGGTTGGGGACTGAAACTAAACATCAGAACTTCATCAGAATCTTGTCCTCTGCTCTTTGTCCTTCATTCGTTTTTAACAATTTCCATATTACGGAGTCGGACAGGTCCTATGCAATTGTGAATGGACTAGTTGGCAAATGTTTGCTCCCGTTGTTGATGCTCGTAGTAGCGTCTCTGTATCGTCTCTACAACTTGAAATCATTGTAGGTTACCGTGCGCATCCGAATAGTCTTCCCTTTTCCCCTGTTACTCCTGGGTTTGGTTAACAGCAACGCTGTTTGGTTCATATCCGAGCGAGTGCAACAGATAGCCAGTGAGCAGCCTGTGGAACTATCATCTAGACATGGCAGTATTCGAGACAGAACGGTAGAGTTATATTCCATTCATTGATTCAGTTTCAGCTGGAGTAATTAAACTGGCAAAGACAGCTCCGAAGAACTGAACAGAGATTGTACACAAAATGAATACATTTGGAATTCGGCAGACTGATACTTTGCTAAGTTAATCGTGATTCATGCATTTTCTCAATTGCAGTTCTGTTTTTCTCAAGAGTTTGAACCTGTTTTCGACCACCCAGTGGTATGCCTAAATCTGGATATCTTTTCTCAGCGTTGTCTGTTTTGATAGATTTGACAATGTAGAGCGAACGTGACGAAGTAATTCGCGTGTGTTCGGAACAGTATTGGGAATGAACTTCTAAACTTAACAGGTAATATATCACCTAAAGTACGAAGCTACAGTGGAAGTTCGGAACGTTCACACTGCGAAAATTTTACCTGCCGCAGGTTGGTTGGGTACGGTTTCGTCCCAATCTACATAACACAATAGAATTAGATAAGAGTTGAAATTAATAAGTTTGATAGAGCTATCACTCAAATCATGTGTCCACAACCTTTTTTTAATCTCCTTTATATCACGAGAAGGATCAGATTACGCGTTGTAGTTGCCTAGTCTTACGCACGGTCTAGGCTGGATATATATGTTTATATCTTAAACTGGGCAGAGGGCAGAAGACTATACGTAAATATATATAGTGACATCTGTAGTGGTTGACCTGGTTTACAAACGCATATAACTGTGGAGTGGAAACGTGATAGAGCGTCCAGTTAATTCCAGCGGTAAAATATGTAGTGCGTTACTGTTACTCATATAAACAAATGTGGTACACTGTGTAGGAATCGAAATACAGGTAGGAAAGTAGGATACAGTTCCATTGTTTATGGCCGATATAGAGTTTATTGAAATGAAATAAATGTTGACGTATCAAACGGTTAGGAGTAAGAGCGAGTATTACAAACAGACGAGTCACGTTGAATTCGGAAATAAAGACATACTACTGTAAACACGTGAGTAGAGTAACGTTGAATGTGAAATTGGATTTCACACTCCGCCGACAATCGAATGATCGGCGGTATTCTCTTCGTTCGGCGTTTCTTGCAGGGAACCAATCTGTTAATCGTCTCTTTTGAATCATCCTTTCTTCTTCCGTATGACTGCTTCTCTCATCCGTCCGTCATGCCCTCCTTTTAGGCTCTTCTACTATGTCCTTTTGCCGCAGACCTCTTGAAGTGCGAATATCGGTGATCAAGCTAGGTCCCCTATCTTGTCGTCTAGTTGGTTTTGCCACTTTTGCCTAACGTGTAATACCGGCAAAGGAATAGAATGTCTCGCATCATATGTAGTGGAGACCAGTCCAACCTTCTTCCGACTCGTACAATGCCACTTCAAAAAAATGGTCAGACAACTTTCTCAGGGTGCTCGCTGGAGGTTTAAGGCATCTACTCGAACTTTTTATTGTACGGCTGCTAGCCGTTTCAATTTCAGACTTTTCTCTGAAATAACATCAGCCTCTGAGTAGTGACCGGACAGTTGTTCGGTAATACTGGGCAATCCGTATCTCCACGGCAAGTTAATCCCGCGTTTCGCTCTAGATGATTTCCTCGGCCCTAGCACTCCTTTATCATCAGCGGACATTGTGAGAGAACAACCCTTCTGTTCAGAAACCTTCCAATTCGAGTGTATTTCAGGGGAACCAGAACTTTCGCTCAGTTTACTGCACATAACGTTAATATGTGAATTCTTCAGACTTTCGCTGTCAACGTGACCCAGTAATATCCAGCCAAGCGGGGTACGCGACGCGCCGTTGTTCGAGCGTCCAGTGGGACTCCGGTACGTTCATGCTTATAAGTACTCCAATTTTACGTCCCTGATTATGTTCCGTACGACCCAGAGTACTGGCTAGCGCAGCTTGAGCTGCAGTTCCAGTTAGCGCGCATTACTAGCCAGACTGCCAAGTTCACATACTTGGCTGCTGCGATGCCGATGTCGCTGGCACCCTTTGTCAGGGATTTAGTGATTAGGCCACCCGAGAGCAACCCTCACGATACACTGAATAACGCATACTAGAGCGTGTCGTTGTATAAGAAGAAAAACGACAAGTAAAAGAACTTTGTCTTGAAATAAAAGCTTTTAAAGCTTCACCACCTCGCACCACTTCCAGAGGACGTAGCCGTTCTAGGTCGCGTTCAAGAACGGGATTCTGCTGGTATCATCACAAATTTGGGACGAAGGCACGGAAATGCATTAAGCCGTGCAATTTCTCAACCGTCTCGGGAAACGCGAGTGCCAGCAAGTAATGGCGACAACTGTTGCTGGCAGTCCTACTCCTGGTCGCCTATTTTTATACCCGATAGAAATTCTAGGTTGCGTTTTCTAGTAGACACTGGTGCTCAAGTCAGCGTCGTACCACCTAGAAAGGAGGATACGCCTCGTTCGACACCCTTCAAGCTCCAAGCCGCCAATGGAACCCCAATACGCACTTTTGGCACACGCTCCCTTACGCTGGATGTGGGCCTTCGACGTGCTTTCCGTTGGGTGTTCATTATTGCGGATGTAACAGATACCATCGAACGAGCTACCTGCCGTCGTTACGGACGTGGTACATCACATCAAGACGAAAGGCCCACCAGTTTTTCAACGACCACGAAGACTGGCACCAGACAAACTGCGCATTGCTCGTGCCGAATTTCAACACATGCTGGACATGGGTATAATTCGCCCTTCCGATAGCCCATGGGCATCTCCTCTGCACATGGTGCCAAAGAAGACGGAAGGCGATTGGCGCCCTTGTGGAGACTACCGTGGATTGAACAATGCTACTGTTCCAGATAGGTACCCTGTACCACACGTCCACGATCTAACTACTAGTCTCGCGGGGAAAACAATTTTCAGCAAAATTGACCTCGTCCGTGCCTACTACCAGATACCGGTAGCACAGGAGGATATACCCAAAACAGCTATCACCACTCCATTTGGTCTGTTCGAATTTTTGCGCATGCCTTTCGGTCTCCGTAACGCTGCACAGACGTTTCAACGCTTGATTAATGAAGTCACCCGTGGATTAGACTTCGTTTATGCATACATAGATGATATCCTTGTGGCTAGCTCTTCTCCGGAAGAGCATATCATCCACCTGCGGACGTTGTTTCAACGTCTAGCGTCATACGGTCTTACTGTCAACGGAGCTAAGTCCGAACTCGGTCAAACCTCGTTGAATTTTTCAGGCCACAGCATCTCAGCAGAAGGGATTGAACCGCTCGATTCTAAGATCGAGGCTATTCGATCGTGCCCGCTTCCCGACACAATTCCCAAGCTCCGCCGCTTCAATGGACTTGTGAATTACTATCGTCGATTTATTCCCAACTGCGCCAAGCTTATGCAGCCTTTGACTGATTTGCTTCGAGGGCAATAAACGTACTTACACCTGACACCCGAAGCCACAACAGCTTTCGCCAGGTAGAAGGAGGCACTTGCCTCTGCAGTCATGTTGCACTTCCAACAACCGGATGCACCGATCAGCATCGCCGTGGATGCATCAGACACAGCCATAGGTGCAGTGCTACAGCAAGCTATTCTGGATGAATGGCAGCCGATTGCATTCTTCTCTCAACGCCTCAGTGATACTGAGACGCGATACAGCACCTTCGGTCGTGAACTCTTAGCTGTGTATAGGGCTGTGCGCCATTTTCGTCACGCACTCGAGGGCCGTGATTTCATTATTTTCACGGACCACAAACCTCTCGTGTATGCTTTGCGGAATTACTCCGATAGACATTCACCTCGAGAAACTCGACAGCTGGACTACATAGCCCAGTTTTCTACGGACATCCGCCATGTCTCCGGAGCCGCAAACGTCGCTGCGGATACTTTATCACGAATGCACAGCGTATCTACAGCCACCGACCTGATCTCACATCGCAACATAGCTGCACAGCAACAGTCCGATTGCACGTTTATGGATGATCTAAAACGCACGAATCTACGCATTGTCACAGTGCCATTGACATCTTCGACTGGTACCATTGTATGTGACAATACGCTGGGATACCCCAGGCCAATCGTGCCACATTCGTTACGAAGAGCAGTTTTCGAAGCGCTGCATAACCTGTCACACCCAGGGATACGTGCATCACTACGACTGATCGCGGATCGATTCGTCTGGCCTAACATGAATCGGGACGTGCGGCATTGGGCCCGTTGCTGCCTTGCATGCCAACGTTGCCAAGGTCAACCGACACAATAGCATCATCCGCGCTGTCCTCATCTACTTCAATTCCGAATTAGCCCGGCGTTGCCTTCCGCATCTATTCCCGACGTTCTCCCTCCTCAAATCTACAACCCGTTCAGGGAGGCGCGTCCATTTTCCCGCGCGTTATCTCGAGTAGTTTCCCTTTTATTTCGTATTTACTATACAGTTAATAATTCGTTGTGTATTTCATGCGTTTGTTGACCAGCCACTAACAGTTTTTCGTAGGTACAATTTCCTGGTCTATTGTGCACAGAAGACACCTGGACTTAACTGTAAATATCCTCAGGCGCTTCAAGACACGCGTTACGGTGGGTATCTGCCTTTTCTCTAACATACAGGTACTTCACCTTTTCTTATTTCTAGGTCTAACGCGATGCATAGCAGCAGTTGCTGGGCCCAAGGAGATCAACCTTGAACGCCGTAGCACTTTGTGCCTGCGCAATGAGGAAATCACACCCCCTGTCACGTCCTCAGGAGGCGTTTTCAGGTTGGGTGGCTCGCGCGCGGCTGGCCAGCAAGACAGCAGCTGTTGCCTAGGATTGAAAATTTATAGGTAGAAGGCCTCCTATATTAGTCGCCCTTCTAGGGGGCTGATGTAGTGAGATCACCTTCGACGTCCCCAAAATCCTAAACTCCCTGCGACGTGAGAGTTGCCTTACCAGTACCACCGTGCCTGTTCACATTATAATGATGATAAGAACAATAATGGTATATTTCTCAACGCATCTGTGAGAAACACGCTCAGATGAGCGTGATCAATGTACACATTTTATCGCTACATGCATAAATGCACACCATACACATAATTAATAATTGTACAATACACCAGTTTCGTGAATAATATAACGAAACAGACATAGTAAGAGAAAAATCCAAGTTTATGAAAAGCATCTGGGACACACGCGTCTAAAATGATAGTTTCCAAATTCTTCAATGTTCGATGAAAATGCTGAGTAGTTACATCAATTTTTGCTTCACAAGGTTAACACTGACCTAATGGTCAAGGTCATATGTAACGTGCGATCGAAACCAGCAGGCGCGCACAAGTTGAACTTGAATTGTGTAACGTGCAGCGGAGTGGAGGCACTGAGGAACAGCGTTTCTCTGAAGGACGAGGGCCAAACGGAAATCTGGAATGGTAACAAAAACCGACAAGCATGAGCCGGAGGCCCAGTAAGTCATGCACACAACTTACTCAGTCAAAAACTCAAATGGCGTCAATCACACGACAACGAACTGTATTACAGTGTGTAACGTGACGTGCTGTGTGGTTGTTGACGTCGTTTAGTTTCCGTTTGTTACACAAACATGTGTGTGCATGGCTTACTGGGCCTTTGGCTCATGCTTGTCTGTATTGTTTCCTTTTACAGGATTGTTGTTGGAACCCCTCCTTCGGAAGAACGCTGTCCCCCGGTGTCTCCACGTTGCCCCAAAATCGGTCCGTAAGTGCGACGGACAATCAGAACAGAAGCGGCTGGCTTGCATGTTACAATACCAGAAATCGGCTATCTGAGGATGAGGGAAATGACCGGTCGAAGATTTTCGCCATTATTTGATGTAGATGGTTCCGGAAAAATTTGCAGAAAACTTTGTTGCGATGAGGAAGATAGGGAAGCCTGTACTTTTGCGGAGAAATGGGCGGTCCTCTGAACTGGACTTCGTTGTCCTCAAAATCGACGGAATTTCGCAGACCTCGCGAATTGTCCAACCAATACGGGATTTTGAGTGTCCGGACGTGTGGAATGTTTTCTCGCGTCAGATGTAGTTGTGGAATCAGGAATGAAAAGCGAAATTACGTGATAAACGGAAGAACGTAAAATGGTCATGTGAAGTATGACGAATAATGGAATGTGATTTTCTGGCCAAACCTTTTATATAAAATTTATAATTTCGTGTTAGCTAATAAAATATATGGCACTAGCAAACAATTGTTATCGTATAACGCGGAAAGAGATTGATTAACAGCCCTTTCTAGTATATGATTACAGCCGAATTCTGATGTCGATTTGGTATGCACGTCCGAGATATGGAATGGAAAGAATGTTTGAAAGATAGAAAGATTGCCAGGTGATCCATGAGGATAGGAAGTATGGGTGGTAACGCGAGATTTGAATGTAACCATATGAGGCGAACAGGCTAAGTGTACTTTTTTCCAAACAGTTTTAGCGTGCACAGCTTTTGCATAATGATCAATAACCATACACAGTTGGTTATGATTAAGTATGAAGTACTAAGCTTCGGTATCTAGATAACTACATCCGATGGTGAAATTGATAACTTTAATCTGCTCGAAGTGTACGAGACGTTGTATCACGCGACGCAGGGTTTCCACTCAGATGTTATTAGGTCCGTTTTCAAAAATATCGTCTTCATGCAGGCAGAGTTTGAAAATGGACATGACGTTCGGTAATGTCAGGAAGGTTTCTAAGCTTCGTTTGAATTGGTGTATATTCTTACTGGCTCTAACTGCATGTGGAAGTTTATTCCAAATGTAGGAATATTTCGATAAATGGATTGAGAATAACACAACGTTATGAACAAGTTGTAGGAACGTTTCATTAGGAAAAATTTGAACGCAGCTTTTTACGGGATTTAAAGCTGTCAGTGTATATTTTTTGTTCCTGAGGTTGTACATTGAGCTATGTTGTAAGCGAATCTCGAAGTTGTCGGTAAATGTATTGCCATGAACTAGATTATACAAAGTGCAAGGTTCAGCTTGAGTCGCCGTAGCCAAAGTGGATCGAGTGCAAGTCCTTCCGTATATTTCCTAAACAAGAAGTGAGATCGCCAGGAGGAACAGTGTAGACAAGTTTGATGTCATCAGCGAATAGGAATAGTTTGCCATGCTTGATAACTTGACATATGTCGTCTATATACATAAGAATCGCTCCACTGGTGACTGGTCTGGGTGTTGAGCTGTTATCTCCTATTTTCACTGTTTGTGTGCGGTCTACAAGGTATGAAGCAAACCAGCTAAGCAATGGATCACGTATACCAAAAGATGCCATTTTGATCAGAAGACGCCTATGAGGCACACGATCAAAAGCCTTTTGCATATCCAAAAGTATAATAATAATTGCATTCCCTGAATCAGCAGATTTTGTAACATGGTTAAGAAATTCCAGCTGGCACGTCATGCACGAACGTTTGCTGAGGAACCCATGCTGGGAGTGGTTTATAAGGTTTTGTGATAATAAGAATTCAACCATGCAACATTTTATTATCCTTTCCAACACCCGAGAACAAATTGAAGTATGGTTAATGGGACGATAATTGTTGATATCTTGTCGCGAGCCACTTTTATAGCGGGGGATTATTATAGAATTTTTCCATTGGGAAGGGAAGGAGCCTAATGTTAAAGAAAGTATATAAATATTAAGCAAAAGTAGAGGAATGTCTTCCCCTCCGTGTTTGAGAGCAACAGGGTGAATACCATCAGGATCAGGAATATAAGAAGGTTTGATAATGCTAACTGATATATTTCCTTCAATGCTGAATGTAAATTTACTACAAACCACTAACATCAAAGTTAGTGTGTTGGCGTAGGTATCGCAGTCTTAGTCGTGACTCTATAATGAATCCGCGCCAGCTCTGCTACTATAGGCTACATTCACTAGGATAACAATGTTTTAGCTGTCACCGTTGGGAACGCCGCCCAACCAGTCTGACGCTTGTTTGAATTCTGAAGGTCGACTGGAGTTTCGTCCTCTCTGGCGGCTGCCGTGCGGTTGTGCTTGAGGTTCTCTCACGTCCAACTCCCTAGCGCCTTTAACTGTTGCGTTGAAGTCTGCTTGTGAACGGTGAGTAAATCAATAAATAAAGTTTGTTTGCAGATTCGCCGTCTTCTCACTACGACTTCCGTTCCGCGTTAACATAAGGCTGGGAAACCTTGGGCGTACGAACCTAGGAACTAGCATCGCGATATTGGTGAGCCCGTTCCATAAATTATTTTTGCTGCTTTATATTATTTATTGCATACTTTATACACGCTAGTTTCAACTTTTTCCTCCATCATATTTGTATATTCGTATACATTTTTATAAAGCAGTAAATTTCGCGCTCTAGTTCCGCTAGTTTCTTAGCATATATTTGTTCAAAATCCTGTGTATATTTAAATGATGCAGTCAGATATCTCAGTCCCCAAGTCGGAGCTCGCCGAGGTAGATGCGAAAGAAAACGCCTTGAGTTTTCGGTCCCTGATTATGTTCCGGATGACCCAGAGTACTGGCTAGCGCAGCTTGAGCTGCAGTTCCAGTTAGCGCGCATTACTAGCCAGACTGCCAAGTTCACATACTTGGCTGCTGCGATGCCGATGTCGCTGGCACCCTTTGTCAGGGATTTAGTGATTAGGCCACCCGAGAGCAACGTTCACGATACATTGAATAACGCGTTCTAGAGCGTGTCGTTGTATCAGAAGTAAAACGACGCAACAAAATCCTGAGCGATAGAGTTGTCATGAGCGGTCCACTCAGTTCGCCACTGGCTGATAGTTTCGTTGCTCGATTGCAGCGAAATGCAGGTTTCCGTGACCATTTGGGACCATTTCTACCAGCGTCATGTCAACAATATCCTGCTATTTACCGACACCAGGAAGATGGCAACAAGTGTACTTGACTGAATGAGCAAGCTGAATTCCAAAGTGATTTTTTCGTCGAATAAAAACATGTTGGAACCTGGTGTCTTCCAATATTCTCATGAAACGTCTCAACGGCTCCACACTGCGGTCCGTCTACCGGAGACATACTCGGACGGGCAGTGCCTGAACTGTCACAATATTGTGTCAATCCAGTACAAGCCTATTGAGAACTTTGTTCTATCGTACTAAGACGAACCTATTTGAAAATAGTTTGCCAGAGAGGTAATGGTTGAGAATTGACAATCAACCGGCACTTGCGGGGGAAATGCAGTAAACAGAAACCGGTAACGCCATGATTTTGATAGCTCCCAACTGAGTATCTAGCTCCGTTTGTCCTGCCACGGAGATGACAAAACCACTCCGTGCAAGGCCCCTCCGATGGTGGCTATGGGACGAACGTTTTACGCAGCCCAACTGGTCATGCTGTTCACCAAGCACAAAGGTCCAAACAACCACCGCTGGAAACATGGCTACCGCTCAACGTGAAATCTTACATCATTTATGAACTCTCGTGTGATTTCCGGGCCATTTGCCTAGATAGGAACCGAGTGCCGACTTGGGTGAGAATGGACCACCCAAATTCAATGCCATTGTATGTGTGTGTACTGGAGTAGTCGCGGCTGTGTTTGGTTAGGTTTGAACAAGCCGGTTGTATGAACAGCGAGCTGGGAATCTCATTCAGATAACGATTACTTTGGCGGTGGCTAACATTCATTGTCCCACTAGTTTCAATAATCTCCTAGCCGTGTGACCAACGTTCTCCG
>LOND01006849.1:8429-25783 GCA_014220965.1 Paragonimus kellicotti
CAATACCGGAACATCTGAGCAAGACGCACTCCTCAATTGCTTCTCTAACAAGACCCTGGCAGTAATGTAACAAATACAACATCTGTTGAGCCACATCTGATACATTCCTTTAGACATAACACTCGAATTGCCGAACGGACTTCCAGTAATCTATGGGGTCAGCATCAAAAGGGCACAACTCAACCTCAGGAAGGTCAAGACTGGCGGCTGTTGTCAGAACAGTATACGATGGTTGGGCTGGGATGGGATGCTGGTCGGACTGTATTGACCTCAATTCTGGAGCTGGCTTCACGCTTTGGTCCTCCAAATACTGTTCCACCTGAGCATCCCGATCAACTGAATGCTCCCGCACGGGGTAAGCGTCAACATGAGCATATTTATCTTCAGCTAGATCAAGCAACAATCTAGCCCTCTCAACTTCCATTCTAGCCTGAGCTTTCTTTAAATGCGACTTCTGCTTATGACTTCAATTAAACCTTAAGAGTCTCAGCTTTGCCTTATCACTTACGTTTAGACCTAGCTCTGTCCTCAAAACTCTTAACGTCAACCGTGCGTTGGTGTCGGATCTATCGACTAAAGCCTGAACCAGAAACTGAAACAGCATCTACAGAACGGCGGACTTGCCTGTCACATCCGGAATCTTCCTTGGGTTCCATGAGTTCAGAATTAGTTGATATCAGCAAAATTCCAAGTTTCGTCAGATTGAGTACTGTAACGATCCACGTCTGATCGTTGAGTTACGCGTAGCCCAAAAACGGATCCCCAAAATGAAAACAAGATTGGATCCAACAATTTCTACGCGTACATTATATTCAGGTAATTACAGGAAAAGACAAGCCTCAATCGTTCACGACGCTAGTTGTCTTTGTCCAAACAAAATCAACAGGTGTCTCAACAGGACACAACGGCTCAAAGCGTCAGTTCGTCACAGCCAGTAAGCCAGGACAAGAGATGCTACTCGGCGCCAAACGCTGACGCAATACAAGTTAACTAGCTTCTCCGAGTGGACGACATTTCCGATTAAAATAAGCGAAACCTGAAGCAGTCTCCTAATACGTGAGACTTCTGGTGACTGTTATCACCTAGGTCATGTGTTGTTGGCACGGATGTCCTTCTGTTCGCTGGTACATCTACCAGCGCCTCAGCTATGTCAGACATCCACTTAACCAGCTCACACTCACTCAAGAGGAGCTTTCCACGTTACTCAGATGCCATACGTCTGGCATCCACAAGTTATCCACTGATACCGAGAAGTCGGCAATTTTAAAATTCTTGTCGGCAGTTTGACTTGAAAGCTTGCTTAATCAATGTTCATTATCTGTTGCAGTCTTCCTGAGCGCATGTGACACGCGGAAGGGAGGAGAAGTCGCTTCGAAAGGATGGACCATAATCTCACACGTGTACGCTGAGCAAGGCATTGATTCATTGCTCCGCCAAAGAAAGCATAACGTCCATCTGTCCCTCACAGAAACCCTCACCTGCAAAAACACTTTCCATGTCTGAGGCCAAGGCTATTAGACCCATTCTGAGCCTTTACAAAAAACCCACTAGGTTGTTTGTCAGAAATGGCCCTTGCAACAAGACTGTTTTCGAAGGGACGTCTTTCTATTTCGCTACATAGTGGAATACAATTCGCATCTTCCCGGGTTTGTTTGAATTCAACATCGGGTGGTGGGATAAGTACCATCGGCAGAGGGTCTTATCCTTACTGGTGTCAACTCCCGATATCTAACCTTTCAGTCACACGTGACTCAATGATCTTGCATTTATGTGCTAATCCGGGCTCGTGGAGAAGCCTCTTACCTAGTAAATCTATACGTTTCTGAGCCATCCATGGGTTATCAGGAAGGCTTACATTGTCCAGACCGCCACGTCAAGCCGTCGTCATACCGACCATCCTTCGGCGTAGCAGTGGACTATACAATACGTGTAGCCCGTCGATCATTACTGGAGTTACCTTCTACACCAGACAATCCGCGCTCGACGAACTTCATATCGAACATGCACCGAACCAATCGCCCTAGCCCATCCCCCTTTGACCAACGAACTTGGGCCTTGCTGCCTGTTGACAGTGACAAGGGGCCTTTCAGAGTTCAACCCAAGATGGCTTCCACAGCGTATGGCTGACGCCTGCTCCTCCACGCCGATCTACTACTAAATGTGTCTTCGACACTTTGCAGCCCGTTAGTAAGCCGAGTTGAACTGCCCAACGAGATGATGGGCAGACTGGCCGAGAGAGGCCAACAGTAAACGTCCTTCTCGGATGTGGCTTCCACCCGTACAACCAGATGCCCCTTTACAGTAAAGACCTTATCAACTGTGATCTTACTTCCAGTATCCAACGTCCAGACTCTGCTCATGACATTTTCATACAATACATACATAAACTATATACAATGCATACAATGTATTAATGCTGAACGTTAGCTCGCATGTTGACAGCCCTAATCCTTCCGCTAGAGACACATCCATGAGTTCGGCATGGGGGACGTTATCAAAAGGGCCTAAGTTTCAGTCGTTCTGACTACTCCAGTTAACCTGACAGACAGGAAGTTAAGGCGAACCCCTCTATCACGCAAATAGGTGGCTCCATAGCTAATCTTCTTCTTGTCCAGTTCAAACCCCCATGGCGCAAGGTTTGCGTAAATCACAGTGTCATGTTGCCGTCCTCATAGAGGCCGTGAACACTGTATACGGAGCCTGCAACAACTTGGCTGTGTGGTTTGGTAATAGACAAACAAAGCATATCGTACACCACCTTAGAACTGCATGTCGTCCCTCCAGTGACATGTTTTCAAACCGCCGGCATTGCGGCTACTCATGATCGTCATCACACACTACAAATTGGTGTGGCTTATTTACCATTCCGACCTCGCGGAAGCGCGCGGTCTCGTTTCCGCTGATGGGGCCCTGACGTGATCGGACGATGATTTGACCCTACAAGTCACTATAAACCGGAATTTGTCTCTCTAGAGATTCAAACAAGTCGTTGGAGGAGGGCTCCCAATCGGTGCTCATGAGAAAGTCAGCTACTTCTGCCGGTTCCCTTGCATGCAGCGCGGAACTCTATCGATGATACGTGGAACTTTGGCTGACAACTCAACTCAGACGAATGACCCAGTTGGAACAACTTCAACTGACATCCCTTCCTCTGGACAGTTAAACTACACAGGCCCTCAGTGTCTGCTGTGGCTAACCTCGGTCTGTTAAACACGACCTTGGAGACAGCCTGAATAATTTCATGGTGCTCTTGAAATCGGTGCCCCAATACTTCCGTTATCTGAGTAAATTCGGCTTTAATAGACAACTACACGCAGTGTTCGATACTTGCCCTAGCTCGACCCCCACAATAATAAGTCAGGTAGGACAACTCCTGTCCTTCGTAATCTATTCCCTTGGTCACGTTAAGCTCAAAATTTTGCATAAGGCCACGGTGCATTAACGGCAACCGTTCAAAGGTTTCTACATTGATTTTTGGTGGGTCCACTTTGATAAGTTGCTGCGTCTAGCATTATAAAGCGGTTTAATTTAATACTCTCCCTATCCTGACCGCCAAATCAACCCAGTCACAATATAAATACCGTCTTTTCTCAAGATACGAACAATAATTTACAATTTTCGGAAGTACGAGAGAGGCCGTAGCAACCAATCAATTTTTATAGTGAACCAACAAGTTAAAAATAGGTACAAAGTAGTCCAATATGTAAAATTGATTATCCACGTGATAACGTCTTCTGATCGTTGTCCATGCGACGAATGCGAGATTTAACAATGCGTCAGAAAGGGCTTACCTCAGCCAATGTACGAGATGCAAAAATAACTCATTCGGACAAACCTGAGGAGAACTTACACTAGTTTCATCGAACGACGGATTCGTTCACAAATGTGTCGCGATTGTTGCAAAATATTCAACTGGATGTAGGCAAATTCCACTTCCCGTAATTAAATAAGTTTTCGGCATGTAGTAGAAATGGCATATATCAAATGTCTCAGAATAGGTCACTTGTAAACTGTGCTTGCACAATGTATATGTATGACACCTGTCAGCAATGTCGACATGACGCATCCCTCAGGCCAGTGTGAATGCTACCCCCAAATAATCCATCATGAAAAGAAAGACGGACGGGTCGCTTGACTGGCGAGCCGTGAAATAAAGAAGGTTAATGGAAGTAAACAAACAGGATCCCAACGACAAACGCGTCGTGAAGCATCGCCAAATAGTATGCAAATTCATTAAATGCTGCTCTCACCAAGTGCATGCAGCCAAACGTCTAGTGGTGGTTTTCAGTGAGTTTTCCCTCTGCAAAATTCAGATATCGCTCAGGGCACGGCTGGCCGTTTCACTGTGCTGCTAGGGAATTCACTAAAACACAAATGCTGCGACTACAATATAACATCACACAGTGTCCACCTGAAATGACAACGCGGCTTTTATTGAGTGTACAGTGAGGAAGTCGACAAAAAGGGACTTCTATACTTCTATTCTGTACATTTAACATTCGTTTGTTGCTAACCCTATCTATCAACCACCCTGCCAGCCTCAGCAACTATGCGGCTGTTTCTGGCAATTCAGTCACTGCCTTCTTGTTATCGTTGTTGCATACCTTTTTAAACATTAAAACAAAATCATCTGACAGTCAGAAAATGGTTGCTTCTCTTTCCAATGGAATATTCCGCTATATACAGTCCAATACACCTCTCGCAATCATTTAATAACGGTCGATCAAATTGAGGGCTTATCGTGTGGGGACATTTTCTGACCCACTCTGGACACGGCCGTCTCACAATCATCACGGTCAGAGGAAGGTGGGTGACCTGAGAGAGAAAAATGACAGAGGAACGTATGGCTATCGACTCTCTGCCCTAACCGCTACAGCCATCGCATACTCGATGCATGTCTCTACTTCATTAACCAGGTAAGTAATTAATAGGTAGTGCTAATCTTTGGCATGTGTAGCGGAGGATGAATGACTGAACTACAACAAACCTTCACAAAAAATAACCGGTGACGTCAATGATTGGCTCCACCAAGGGTGAATGATGTTCATGAAACGTCCAGTTACACTGGGTAGTATTCGAAGTGTTCCAAACGCAGACGGTAGTGGGAATCACTGAATTTGAAGGGTAAGCCAACGGTGAAATATCTTAGCTGGCTGCTAATCGTTTGCGTTTTGAAAAGAATTGATATCTGCGCGTAGCAGAGGTTATTCAAAAGTGCTTTGTAATAATAATAATAATAATATATATTTCTCAACGCATTCGTGAGAGACACGCTCGGATGTGCGCGATCATGACAGATAATTACAGGCGTTACAAATCAACAAATGTTTACATTGTCAGACAAACATGATGTCTGCTGACAAAAGAATGCATAATCAGACAGAGATAGGTTGCGGTTTACGAAAGTTTGATACACACATCAGTAAGAGAAATAGTTCGCTCATTCCTCAGATTCTGTTCAAAGATGAGATGTTATACTAATTTTTCTTATACAAGGTTATGTGGGGACGATGTTTCAAATATTTCAAGGTCATGCCGGGAAATACGTGCAAATGCATCTTCGAGGGATTCCGCCATTATTTGACATAATTGGCTACGGAAAAATTTTGAAGCAATTCGGCTCGGGCAAGGGAGGACGGGAACTTCCAAAATCCGGCGAAGAATTGAGCAAACTCCAGCGCAGGACTTCTTCGGTTGTTCCAGAACGTCAAAAAGTTGAAAATGTCGCGAACTGCTCGGTCAATATGGGGTTTCTAACGTCCGTTCATCGCGGAAAATTTCCTCGCATAGCAGATGTTTTCAAGAGTGAGAAAAAGAGCACAATCTTACGCGTTAAATGGAGAAATGCGGAGTGATCACATGTAATATGATAAATAATGTATGTATAATATTTTCTTGACTAAAACTTCACGCGATATAATTGCTTTCTTTTCCTTTCATTGAAGTATATAATATGGGCAGGTAATTGTTATAGTATTCCGCGATTATTGGGTAGTGAGCAGCTACTTCCGGAATGATCACCACGTGATACTCAGAATTCCATACGAATTTTGACATTAGCTTGTTTTATAAGGTCAATGTTTAAGCCAGAATCGATATTTCATAACACAAAACAGTTAATAGTGGTTAACAAGTAGGGTTTGAGGCAGGGAAGACAGCACGAGAAGTGAATTGAGGTTTCAATGCACTTATGTGAGGTAAACGTGGGCAGCATTTTTTTCAGTTTTCTTTGGAGAGTTTTGTATACTGGTCAAATAAACCGTCAATATCGGATACGAACAACTATAGGCTGATGGTTTATCGGGGTGAATAGGTTATTACGAATGGGCATACATATAATATGTGAACTATAATCCTGTTTTTTGTTCTTGTTTTAAGTACACCTCTGTATATAGGGTCAATGTTTGAGCTAGAATCTATATTTCATAGCACAAAACGGTTAATAGTGGTTAATAAGTAGGGTTTGAGGTTTTTTATTGGGCCAAAGAAAAATATATGGTTCGGTCTCATGCAGCAGTTACACGAGGTCAGCAGTATGAAGTGCAAGACGGTGAAAACGTCACACATGCTCGGAGATTCCTATTCTGTACAAACCTTTTTAATGATGCAAAATAAGATGACACAGTGGTCACCATTGGTAGAGCAAGACATGGCCCACATTCTTACACAGTTTCCCAACGTGGATAAGAGATGAAGTCAACCAACCAATTAAGTTTATCCAGCAGAAGCCTGCCGGAAATGTTGTGCAGCTAGATAGTTGAATCACAAATATGGTAGCATACCTCTGACAGTTCATCTCGCTAATACTCGTTGTGGGCTACAATACAAACGCACCATGGACGGGAATCAAATTTTCATGTTTATCTCCATACCTCCGTGTAAGCCAGCGTTTTCACTAGGCAAGAGCCAGGGTAGTTTTATCGAGAAAGCGTTTTAGAGTTTTATCTTCGAGGAAATGGAAATACAAGCGGTTACTAAGTACAGCCAAATTTTCATGAGGACAGAATGGTTTTGGGCAGCGATTTCTGCATATCTGATCCGGAATGTGCATTAGTGTTTTGAAAAATTTTATGTTGAGCCCAAATGGCTGTTTTCAACTGGCTTTTAGTCATGGAGCGCCACGCCGGGAAGTTACACGGTTGTGGATTTATCAATATTACGCTATAAATTACTCTTGTAATCAAGTCGAACTACTGTGTCTAAAACACGGTTGACCTAAAATCCGTGAATCCCTCTCTCAAACAGGGGTATCGCAACCCAGAGCGAATTGCTGTGGCATTCCGGTGCGATTTATCTACATCTGATCGGCGGTTGCCGTTTTCCTCCTGTACAACCTGAACGTGAACTTGGCAACAGTTTTCAGTGTCGATAAACTTTTCGGTGACTTAACTCACGATAGAACATCATTTCATGAAATAAGTATAGAACCATCAGCGGTATCTAATTCAACCATTTGGTTGCGTAACGCAACAAAGCAGCAACAATGGGACGAAAATCAGAGTCATCGTGTGAAACCAACCTCTTGGTAAAAACTAGCTATCGCGCCAATCAAAAACGAGATCCATCCGGATTAGCAAGCAGCGGGTTTCTCATCAGATGAAAAGAGGTAGTTGGACCGAAATGCTTGCAAGACTGCCATGAAGCCTGTTCAAAAAACAAGCCTTCTACGTCAAATGACCACTTATGAAACGACACAGTGGCGAACAGAAATACGATTCATGAGGCAAACTGTACGGACATTCATTAGAACGATACGGTAAGAGAATTAGTCCCGAAAGGGCAGAACAGAAGAGCTTCATTAACAGAGAGATTGCCAGATCGATCGGATGAGAAGTTGCAACTTAACACTATAGCTTTGAACGCGAAACAAAAGGCGTGGATAATGAGTACAAATATAAATCATGAAGTAATTATGAGACCCGTTAATACTTCATCGTGAAATATTGAAATATTCTTTAAGTTAACGACTTATGATCACACGTACATTAAAATACTTTGAAGTCCCAAAGGCTTGAAGGCAGCGGGTCACAACCGCTCACAGCGCAGTCTTTCATTCCAGTCGGTTGAGTAAGGAATATAGTTAATATTGGTCGCCGATGGCAGTTTATGCACTTCTTTCAGGGTTTGCAACCTCTCCTGTGTTCTACGTTGAATCCAGCGAAAAGAGTGGAAAGCATAACTTTCTCATGGATAGAAAATCCGAGGTGTCATGTGTGTTCAGCTGTGAAATATATTACTAGTCTTGTTGAGATACAATACCGAGACGGTGATGTCGTAAACTTTCACTTTATTCACCTCCCCGAAACAAGGCAAAACCGAGCAGTGTCTTCATGTGGGATCGTGTATCCTACTTTGAAAATAACAAAGAAAACATTTATTAAAGTCAAGCCGACTTCTATAATGGGTCTTTTTTGTAAAATGTTGGAAAATTTTCCGTCACAAAACTTGTGCTACCAGCAGGTTTTTTATATATTTCAACTTTTTCATCAGTATTGTCTACTAAGAACTGAAAAACTATAGGTGCATTGTCTGAACTTCGCATTTAAATATTTTCAGAAATGTTTGGTAGACGACGTTTGGCGCTAAAATAACCATTTCCCTTCGGAATGACCTTCAAGCACAAAAGCTTGCGAAGGCAATAACTACTGATATCATTTTCCATAAATTCTTGGTATATTTGTTGACATGACCCAGGTTGAATTCAAACCAGCCCATACATACAAATATCAGATTCCCCATTTTTTTGTAATCGTTGGAGACTTCTGCTGGGCAGTTGAAGTTGCACAGTGTTTCCATAGTTTCACGTTCCGTGTTGCATGATCTGCTTTTGCATGCCGGTCTCCGTATTGCCGGCCAAAACCGTCTTCAAACTCCAGACAGAACACCGTACAAGGTGAAACTTCAATTTCCTGCCAGACGAATTCCTTCCAGTATACTGGGTTACCCTTGGTCGTCAGTAACGCGAAAAAGCACCAAAAGCACCGGTAACCACTTGTCTTCTCAATCGCAGTGATGCGCAGCATGGTCTGTCGTCGTTTTCTCCCACTCAAACGTGCTTGCTGGAACACTGGAAACGCATCCGAACAACTCTGAAGGAATCTTACGAAAACCGCGCATTCCTTCAGAATTCTGTTTACATTACGTAGATGATTTATTAGCTGATGCCAACTTACACAGTTCAATGGGTTCATAGGAGTTCCCTCACAAAAACTCGAAGGAGCTGTTGTCTGTTTGGTTGCACTCTCTTAAGCCTCCTCTGAATAGTTCTGTCAAACGGACACTTCCTTGAAGTTATCAAAACAAGTCTCTCGCTTATCCTTGATGCAAGTGATCGGCAGCCGAGATTTAACCATTGTTCTGTCTGTTGCGCAGTCAGTTTGTGAAATCATGGACAAGATATTAAAACACTACATGCAGGACACTATTTTCTCTCCCTTTTCCAGTTTAACATTACTGATCCGTTGAGGTTGGTGATAATTGCCTTATGTTGCATGCCATGTCTGATTTCGTCGAGACTATCAACTGGGCTCCACGAGCTATTCTTACTCAAAAACTCAAAATACACGTAATCTGAAGTGAACCCCCGTATGGGAAAGTTTCCTCCCCACAAAGGAAATCTTGCAGCTGATCGTCACCCTCTTTCCTTGTCAAGGAGTTCAACCGAGGTGTTCCAGTGACCACTGATCATTCCAATAATATTTGTAAGCGATGTGAAGGTTTGGGGTGATCTTATCTTCCGTAACTTTTCACTTTATGCTGATGAGTTATTAAATCGAGGCGCGAATAATCTCAGTGTGTCGTAGGTTATCCTCTATGTCATGCACCGACCAAATGACTGGAACTTATCGCTCGACGGAAGTAATCATGTATACACGTCACTCAGCTGGGACGGCGAAAATGTCCTTGTAATATGCACTGCACAAAGCGTTATAGAAAGCACACAAGTTAGCAGAAGCTGAACGTACCAAACTAGTATGCGAGGCCCTCGTATTAGTATCGACTGTCCGAGGAGGTGCCCTCTGAGATGGTCACCCAAAATGACGTTACTTCGCTCTGTGGTCCACTTCTATTCTATTTCTCAATTTGAAGTTCAGTTACGTACAACGTCGATCATAATTTCCGATAACACTCGTCAAAGTGCGCTTGTTTAGTACCGTAGGTTGTGAACGGTACACTGCCTGCCGGTTTCAGTTGTCAAACGTGGACAGATCGGGTGGAGTTCTGCACTTCGGGGTCCACCATTTGACGATGATGTACAAGTTCATCGGCCCCAAGAAATGTGGAGTGCATACTTCTAAGTTGAAAATGTGCGTCACATATCACCTGCTGTTTCCACAACGTATCTTCGAACTGGAAAATAGGTGAAGCAAGTTTCATTATAACCACACAGAAGAAAAGCGGGTGTGCACTGAGAGGGTTGGATGTTTATCAATCACTGCAAAAATTAATACCAAAAAATAGAGAACCAGAGAATTACTTAACATGCACCCGAGTTGACATCAGTGAAACCAAAAATTGTAGGCGGCACTGTGTGAACCACGTAATGTTCTGCTGTATGTCAGCATTGATAAATCAGTTTAATAGATTGTTACAATGCAAAAAAAGTTCCAGAAAAAGATGCTTACGATGGATCAACTGAAGAATTGCGTTGTGGAATAATGTCCATGCAAATAATGTTATGCTTTTTAACTTGTATTACGACCTGACGCAACAAAATTCGCACGAGGCTTCGTTCACCCCATATATCAGGCATGGGGAAATAGAGGATGGAGAACGTGTTTAAGGTGCCTCGTTGATGGGGTCTTCCGTGTCCATGTTCATCGAGATTGGGTGAAGTGAGAGCAGCAAACCGTAAAAGTGCGTCAAAAACCACTGTGCGCACTTTCCCCTAGTTATCGGCACTTCGGCAACTTTCAAATTGCTTCAGTTTATCGCTGTGATACGTAGTGGTCAGATGGAAACTGTGACTGTTATTGCACGGTTCAGCAACTTATCATCCGAATGATGGACGTGTTATGATACATACAGCGCCATGTTGATAATGGTAACCATTGTGCCATACATTTAAATTCCCTGCACTACGAAGGGCATCTCCCGTCAGTTGAAACAACACACTGTAAGCTGATGCATAGCTTTCGCGCAGATGAACACAAAAGTTGGCGATTATAGCTTTCGCAGGAACTGGCTTATAGGTCGTTCCAAATGGGAAACTGTCATTTTGGCGCGTATCATTGCTTTTTAATTATTTTCGGAGATGTTAAAATTGAGATTTCAGATGAAGTACCGACAGTTTATCAATCGTAGTTAGGCAGTGTTAGGGAGAACATCGGAATACATCAAATAATTTCTTAAAGTACTAGTCTCGTGATTATCGGCAAGCAGACAGCGTGAGTTTGTCTGTTTCCGAACACTATTTTATGTGAACGCCACGCTACTTCAAGCTAGTTAGAAGTAATGCGGTAGAGTGAACAGAGTTAACTTCTGAGGACTTCCGGGGATAGAGAGGGACATAATACGACTTCCTACGCCGTTCCACATACACCGAAAATAGAAACAACCATATCATGGTGCCATTCTAAACCAGTTCTAAGAAAGCCGTTTTGTCGACCGGTATCTACCTGAAATCTCGCAAACAAGGAGGAATAATATAAATATCGTATAGACAAGGAAGCTGGAAACGTTGTCATACATGTTTCACTATCAGATATGTTAGTATTCTTATTGAAATGCGTATTTTTCCATTCTGATGATATCTTCAAAACGCCGCAAGATCAAGCATTCTCAGGCCAAGGGATGACGTATTTCATCTTGCGAGTTGCCATTAGCTCACTTATAGGACTTGAAAAAGTGGACTGACGCCAATAACAGGCTGCTTTTGCGAAACTGGCGGGGAAATGTCTCATCACCAAACTAGTACTTTTGGCAATTATTCGAGATATTCCGATTCTCTCATTAACACTGCCTATTTACAGTTGGTGAACTGTCGAGGCTTGGGCTGAAATATCAATGTCAACCTTTCCAAAAATGAATGAAAACGAGGATACCCGCGAAAATTACTGTTTTCCCTGTGGAACGACCTTCAAGCTAATTCCTGCGAAAGGCCATAATTGTCATTGTTCTGCTATATCGTTAACAGGATATTCGTCATGTGGTTATAGGAAGATCACACGGCATTCAGGAGACGCGCATAAGTCAGCTGTTTATGGTGGGCAGGTAGCCGGACGTCTTCCAGCGTTCTTTTCGTGTATCACCGTGAGGTGGTCGCAACATTCAGCGAGGAACTCTAAGCTCAACCAAGCAAACCTTTTGACATAAACGGGCAGACATTCCAGCCACTTCGGGAAATGTGCATAAGCCCGTCGTCTGAGTTCATTTATTACACCACACACTTCTTTGAAAAGGATGCCCTTTGTGATACGTGTTTAGCAATTAACGTGGTCACGCGCTTGAGACGTCTCTTGCAATTATTGCTTTGAAAATCCCCATTTTTCCCTTGAATTTCAAAGGTCGTATGTCGACCTCTTTTCTCTGACGTCCTCTTCACTATAACTCCACAGAAAGATCCATTATCTTAAAAGAAAGAGAGATCGGTGAAGTTAGTCCGAATAAAATCGGATGGGACGCCAACAACATCTTGCTTGCGGTTCGGCTAATCCACTTTTTTCATAAAACTGCGTCCATCGAAAAACTGGAAGCTAATTATAGTTTCCAAAGCACGCCTAAGAGCATACATAGACTTGCGCTCATTATAGTTTCATTAACATTAGTTTGGTAGTGCAGAAATTACCGGAGGAGACCGTGCGGGATCGGCCAATGGTCCTTCTCATGAAGAACAACATCCTTTTAGTTGGGGAGCCTGACTTCTCTAGATAGAAGTCATGCATTCCAACCTTCTTCGGTTTCCCCGATGAAAATATCATGAGTATTGACGACGGCCAACCAGCTAAATTTGGCTTTTCGGACTTCACGACGGCTTTTGTATGGCTGGCAATTGTTTGCTCCTTAAATTGGTGGAGACTTGTAGAATCTACACATGTCTTTGGAACTTGGCTGAATATTTCTCAGTAGAAAGTCGACTACAAGTGGCGGTGAAAGACGCATATTCTGGAGTGGCAGAGGTCGGAAATAAAGTACTTCACAGTTTGGTTCCTGGGTCAGTACTTCGTCCAACGTCCAATAATTACTTGGAAAGCATATCAAATCGCTAGTTCCTTGTTACGTAGCTCAAACGAAGTGGCTTGACGACCAGGAGATAGTGAGAACTTGGATAGCCTCAGATTGTCTTGCTTTCAGTTGACTGAAGGTTCGGCACTACTATCAAATACACAAAAATTGTAAGCGATCAGTCCTGAATAGAACTGTGAGCGGTCCCTGTTCACTGACAGATAGTAATGCTAGTCTGGTTTCTCAACACCCATCTCATGAGAGAACTTGGAATTATAGTTATATATAATTATGAAAGTGGTTGAAAGTGGTTGAGCGTTCACATATGATAATTCGGTCGTGCCTAATGTGAGGTCAATGGCGCAGTGGTAAACACGGTTGCCTCATGAAAAGCAAGGCCGGAGTTCTAGTCCCGGCAGTGGCAAGGATATGCACTACTGACGAGCTCTAATGAGAGCGAAACTCGAGTCTAGTGCTTCTTTTCGAAAGGGGCCGACTGGAAAGTCTATGGGAATGCGACAGCTGCGATCAATTGTGGGTGATGTTCAACTTGAAATTATGAAATAGCGGTACGAAGTTGGTCAGCCAACAATGAAGCCAATGTCATGCTCCAACAACACAACCCTGTCGTTCCAAAGTAACCAGGGTTGCTTTCTTTATCATAACAGGTAAATGCAGGGGCCCTTCTCCAGACCCAAAACAATCATGAACCCCACGCCTAATCCGGGAAGTGTTCACTTCATCTTCATTTCTTTTCATTGGTGCAAGATATATATGCCCTATGGCCGTCGGCTACGGGAACCCGTCCTTTTATCACTAGCGAAAAGAAGACTGCTGGATTTTGTTGAAACTGCTCGAATTACGCAAGATCTTTGTGTTTGGGGGACCAATAGTTATTTCGGCGGAGAATAAGTCAGCAGAAAGAAGACTAGATACAATGAGAAAAACCGGAACAAAGGCTGCAGTGGAACTCACAGCTATCTTTCAAAGGATCATCAATGACTGATAAAACTCCATAGCCAGGTTAACGTGTGGGTGTTAGCTGGCGAATCCGTAAGGCAACTGAGTATTAAAGCGTTTGTACAACATTTCGTATTTCATAGTTTTGATCGTGCTTCGCACCTTCCACCTTCTCCAAATTTACATGTACACCTCGTGTCTAAATTGTGTAAAGCAAACACACATTCTCTGGAAGGTCCCGATCCCTGCGTTCTTTCTCAACTGCGTGTCTTCTATACGCCGACTTTGGTAGGTTAAGAGTTAACGAAATCGGCCAATCATTTTGGCGTTTTTCTCAGTTTATCTGTTTCCATGTTTAGCTCCTCTGTGGACTCAAAACCCTTTTGGGGCAACACGATGGATCGAATTCATGGAAAGTGTTTCTACTCATTGTGGTGAAACCCTAAATCAACGCAAATTCACGAACGTCTATGAATTAGTTTCTCAGTATTTCCATCACACTTTGGCTTGGTGCCATTATCTGAGCTGCACATGTTGTTTGGACTGCATTCTTCTTACACCTGCTTAGAGATTGCTCATGTGCATGCGAATGTTTTTGGTCTCTCAACATCGCAGTAAATCACATGCTTCTTGTCATCTGCATTTTATACACACACGCCTTTTCCCTTCCATTCTATTTTCAGTCCCCATGCCATACTTAGATATCTATAACGGGATTGTAGTCAACCCAGAGGGTCAGTGCGTCACTTGAAAGTAACCGGTCTGCATTCAAACAGCTCATCCCAAGCACGTTTATCGTCGTTTATTTGCTGGCGTTAAGTTAGAGGTGCTGTATATAAGGCACCCTAATAACTGAACTTTCTCCCGAAATCGAACCACACGGGGTTGGAAGCAGCATAAATGTAGAAAAGCTGAACAAAGTTGACGGCGGCGGCTTAAATGTTCAGTTCGGTTCGTTTTTGTTAAGTTTACTTTAGTTCACAGGAGGGAACAAGTAGCTGCCTGGAAATCCTCACTTCCTCATCGCTGCGAGCTTCTTCAGACCCCTGGGCTGAAAGAACAGTGCTTAACTTTAGCCTGTCATTGCAACCGAAAATTGACGTGTCACCCTCTGTACGATCTTCCACGAAGACGTTGAGCAACGCGTAGCGATCAACCAACGATCCCAAATAGTCAAAACAAGATTGGATCACAATGCTACGGTACTATTGAACAAATTATCAAAATTAATAAATTAGACAACCTCAACAGTTTCGATCGACGGATCGTTTTCGGTAATAGAAATACAGTTTGCTGCCAAACAGGCTAAAGATGAACTATAATCACATAATATGTCATTCATACCCAACAGAGTTCTCCTGAGCAGTCACTTGAAAGGAGGCTTTCGACTGAGGAAGTTGGTCTCGAACAGTCAAGAAGCGTTGAACACCGTCCGTCCCTCAGAGCGTGTCAACGTTGGTCTGGACTATTTTGGCCCAACCAGTGTGAAGAAGGGCAGAGGCAGGGAGAAGAGGTATGGTTGTGTTCTAACCTGCCTTCAGTCAAGAGCTGTCCACCCCGAAGTCGCACATCCCATGAGTACGGATTCATTCCTTATGGATTTGCTGTGTTTCATTGGGAGACGAGGTTGTCCTACCAACGTTTATTCCGACAACGGTTCCAACTTCACAGCCGCAGATAAAGAACTCAAACGATGGACGAGTAGTTCGGATCATGACTCTATTAACAGCAAACTACTTGCAAAGGCGCATCCTCGAGTCGATTCGTGTCGAACGAACCCCCGATGACGAGACTCTGTGTACTCTTCCTGTCGAAGTGGAAAGAATATTGAATGATGGACCGTTAGTGCCTGTTAGATCGGACGTTCGAGACGGGTTAGCATTGTCGCCCAATGATATTTGCTCCTGCGAGGTAATCATGGAATTTGTCCCGATCAGACGACGTCACAACTATATAAACAAAGGTGGAAGCAAGCCAGTTATCTGGCTGGACTCTTTTGGAGTCGCTGGACGAAACAGTATCTCTCTACGCTACAGACACGGCAGAAGTGGGTACGTAAAGAACGCAATTTCCGGTCGAGAGGTGTCGTATTATTATCTTCGGAACCCTTACCAAGAAATGCATGGTTTTTAGGCGTGATAGTTAGTTGTGAAGCTGACGAAGACGGTCTAGTGCGGACTGCTGTAGTAAAAACGAAGTCCGGTGAGATAAAACGAGATAGACGTCTGTGCCTTTTGGAGGAAGGAGTGACGTAGGCAGGACGAGTGCAATCGGCACCTAGGCCGCATTGAGAGCGCAGGGTGTGAGTCATGGAGAACGGCTTGTGCCTAAACGTGCTCTTCAATGTCGGACCCTCGAGGTGCTCAAATAGTGGGAGTCATGGAGAACGGCTATCCCTGCACTGTAGTTCCTTGAGGTTGGTGTCGCACTGAAAGCCTGATGTGACTTGGGTTTGCGGTCTGTTGACGTAGTAGGTAGTCAGGTCGGGAACCAGAGCTGAGCAGAATCGTCTTTATGCGGGCATACTTTGGTCGCGTTCGGATTTTGTGGCCCGGTGTATCGACTTTCGAAGTTCAGTCATGTGAAAATCCGATCCAACCCTATTCCCCCACCAAATATTCACCGCTATATATTATACTCCTCCTGTTCCTGGCCATTAACTGGACCTTGACCTAAATGTTTTTGTTTTATCGCGTCAATTTTGATAATTGTGCGAATAGCCAATTGTCGGTTATTGTAATTTGCTTGAGTGGTGCGTGCATCACCTTTTTTGGAGCTCGGCTCGTCCCCATTGTTTTGAACTTGTTAACATAATATGTCATTCATACCCAACAGAGTGCTTCTGAGCAGTCAACAAGTTCAAAACAATGGAGACGAGCCGAGCTCCAAAAAAGGTGATGCACGCACCACTCAAGCAAATTACAATAACCGACAATTGGCTATTCGCACAATTATCAAAATTGACGCGATAAAACAAAAACATTTAGGTCAAGGTCCAGTTAATGGCCAGGAACAGGAGGAGTATAATATATAGCGGTGAATATTTGGTGGGGGAATAGGGTTGGATCGGATTTTCACATGACTGAACTTCGAAAGTCGATACACCGGGCCACAAAATCCGAACGCGACCAAAGTATGCCCGCATAAAGACGATTTTGCTCATTTCTGGTTCTCGACCTGACTAGCTACTAATTCAACAGATCTCAAACCCAAAGTAGATCAGGCTTGCA
>LOND01006851.1:20774-31017 GCA_014220965.1 Paragonimus kellicotti
CGAAGGAAGGAGTGTGTATACAAATTCCCCATACTATGAGCAACCAAAACCACAGGGCTTAAGCCGTTTCGATGGTAGGTGTCTTCGATCAGTTGACTCAGTGCATACTGAAACCATTGGTTTTCATCTTCAGGAAAACATCGTTAGACAAGATTCGGTGTTAATCAATCAACAAACTTACTGGGTGCTCTGCGAAAGTCATATGGTGCTCCACGTACGCTAATATTTCGTTGGAAAAATGGGTCTTTGACAAGTGCGCTTACAAGTTGTGAGAAATAACTGCCGAAAAGTGTGGGAAGCTGTCTAAATTCTCCACAGAATATGTTTCGCCCCAACCAGGGAAGGTGATCTCGTAGTTCTCATTATCATAACTTTTGTTCAACTTGCGATCGAATTTCAATCTGCAAGGTTCTCATGAATTCGGTTTGTTTCACTTACTCAAACACTTGTGTGAAATAGTTCGGTAAGATAAAAAACTGTAGTGTTAACCACATTAAACGAGGACATGGAATTGGAGATGTCTTTGGTCGGTAATAGACACGGCTTCCTCCATCGCCTGGGATCAAAATAACTGGATGTTTGTTATGTACCAATAACGGTTCGGACAAGCGAGGGTTAACAATGCTAACTAGGCAGGTCAAAAGCTAAAGAAAGTCATCATATTTGAAACCAATGAATCGATCTGATTGACCTACCAACACTTCGGAAGTACGCATTGTTTATCACCGTGCCTGTCCAAATACTTCATTTTATACGGCGACAACTGAGTAATGTCAGTGAAAAATCTCATGAACTTTGTCACAAAATCCACTCTAATGGACTTCGTACTCTGTTGCAACTTACTTCTAATTGTAGGGCCTTTGAATCACAACTGCATGATCGTAAGACATGCTGTAATCAGTTTACGCACACTAAACTGTCAAGGTGCGTAGTTGACAGAGAACCATGGAGAAAACTGGACACATATTTCATAAACATGGTCAAGTCTGAAGTTACTGTTGAATTATTTTCAAATCTTAGTACTGTATGAGATCTACGAATGAGAGGTGTACAGTTTTTCAAATTACATCTCGTAACTGTTGGGTCGGTTCTAGTGGCATTGGATACTTCACCTAATGGGGCGTAATTCATAGCTCTAATGACGTAAATTCAGACGGTCTGATTAATATGACTATCTTCCAAATCCTAAAAAAACGTACCGTGTACGTGAAGTAAACCAGATATTGAAACTGTGCAGCAGAAAAATCGTTCGAAATGGAACAACCGAGAAAAGACCTCTACTGATAACCACCGGCTAACGAGAAGTGGTCTCGTAAACCAACAACGCCTGTACGTAACTGAGAGCACGTCAAACGATACTAGGTAACAAATGTTTCATTAAATACGCAGTTATTACTGAATAAGTTAAAACTTGCATGCAGTCACGGTACAAAATTCATTAGAACTGTGTAATGTACGCAACAGAAAGCGGCAAAGAAAAATTGAGACATACTTTCTATTAATACAGCAAACATATTTGAAAGACTTCAACATTTGACCCCATATCCAACACCGTATTTTAAGCATTCTAAACAATCTTCAGCAAATCCCAAATTAACTGTTTGTTCTAATGGATACATGTTCCATGTGTTGCCAGTCGTAACATTCGCTAAAAATTTGTCCAACCTGTCCGTCCTCGTGTACTATTCAACACAAACTTGCTTGGCAAATTAACTAAACGTTCAATGCAGACGATCGAGGTATATATTAATTCGTGCTCTCACATTAACTTCATGCCTGCACACGACTCCTACTCAAGCTTAGCTTACGCGTACGATACACCGGTTAATTTACTAATGACCTTTTGGGTTTATAGGACACAACGTTGATGACATACAACGAACTTGTTATATCTGTGTGCTACCGAGTAGCGCTGGACGAATTCCAACGTGCAACCAGCCGAGGAAACGCTGATCTTCTCAAAGAGTAGTGTGTTCAAACTGTATGGACCCCCTTCTCGTCTTCATCGTAACACTGAAAAGAGTACATCTTAAAAACCGCGACTTCATCGGGTTTCTCAAGGCAGACGAAAGTTTGTCGTTCCTAACCGACTGTCGAATACAACAGTAATATACTTGTTTGCCTCTGAAGAAACACTAGACATTTTCTTGTCATAGATCACTTGTATATCTTGACTTTTTGACCACAAATCTACCCATGTCAACAAGGCCCGAAGCGGTATTCCCTGTACAATAGCAAATTGTAACAACAACTTATTTGCGCGGAAAATGTTCATGAAATTTTCTAAAATGGAACATGCAATGCGAGCTTTGAATGTTTCACTTTGCGCTGTCAATACGACACGTGATGTTTGTACGGTCCATTTATGTTACGTTTCTGCATCTACAAGCATACAGTTGGCGGTATCTACAGTGGATTAGCCTGTCACAGTGACCGAAGCCAAAGGACGCCTGCGCTTCAAACCATCACCCCAAGTGGCTTGCGCTGCACCACTTGTGGTTCCACTCACACACCACGTATCCGGTGTAAACCCGAAGGAATAAGACCAGTAGGTGTGAGTGAGGCCTTTGTGTCCAGCCGGCCAATGCTGGTTAGCCAATTGAATGGCTAGCAGGAAAAGGAAACCCTTATCTCTCGGAAAATAAACAGAGAGAGACTACAATGACAAGATCTAAACTGAGAAGAAAGATATGTAAAATGTAATACAAGAAGCATTTCAGTCTACTGCATTCCAGAGAGAATAAGAATGAAAAACAGGCAAACCATTCATCATACAATACACCAACAAAGCTGAAGATAAGAATGGGTAGAAGACCGCAGACACCCAAGTTTCTGAAAAGAGAAGCGGATTAGTTGCCAAACGACCATATTCTTGGTCGATGCAATCATTAACAGAGATAAAATGGATATACTGATATGACCTACCTGAGCCTATCGTACTCGTCGTCTCTTCGCCGACGGTGCACTATGAGTACGCTGGTGACCTACTAATCCAAGGCGGCCAGCGCATTCACGGCCGCACACATCGCAACGCCATATAGTCATGTCACCACGACCTATGGCACCGATGGTTCCTTTGCGTACCGCGCGCTTCCGTTCTCGGCCGTAATAACTCCTCGTTGAACTCGCGGACGTTCGTCCGAATCGTATTCCTCCAGACCGTCCGGTTCAACGCTAAGTCTTCCCAACATCTGAAATCAATTTTACAACGTGAAAGACTTACCTGCACAGCATCCTGGTATCTCCGCTTTTGACCACCAGGATTTCGCTTACCTGATCTCAGTTGTCCATACAGAAGCTGCTTCGGAATACGGTCATCGCCCATCCGACGGACGTGACCCAGCCAACGAAGCTGATTCAGCATCAGCATGGCTTCCATCCCGTTCATGTCCGCTCGCCGCAGTACCTCAGTGTTCGGAACCATGTCCGACCACCGAATACCCAAGATGCGTCTTAGACATTGCAAATGAAAGCGGCTCAGATAGCGCACGTTCCGCTGATACAACGTCCACGTTTCACTGCCGTACAGCAGTATAGACAGCACCATTGAGCGGTAGACAAAGAGCTTAGTGCTCGGCTTCAGGCTGTGGTTTTTCCAAACACGTCTTTCAAGACGTCCGAACGCAACACTAGCCTTTGCCACACGAGCTCTCAACTCGCGGTCCACGGACAGATCGGTGGACAAATTGCTACCCAAGTAGCAAAAATCAGCGCAGCTGTCGACAACGGCTCCATTGATGCGAATTTGGGGTGAAGGTGAACAGACAGCACCTTCGCCCGGAGAAGGCTGAAAGAAAGAAAATGTCTTACCTGTTGATATCCAATCCAAACTTGGATGCCGCGGTCGCGAAAGCAGTGGTCAGTCGCTGTAGTTCGTCCTCGCTGTGTGCGAATAGCGCGCTGTCATCTGCAAATAGAAGCATGCGCATCGTTGAGGTATGTAACCGGGTTGGGGCGCCGAATCGTCGGATATTCAGCATCGCGCCATCCGTCCAGATCCCTACCTCAGAGCGCGGTCCCCCCAGTGTCTGAAAACGGACTGCAGTTTTCTTGGAGCACCAATTAAAACTCAAATAAGAGCTGGAGCTAGCACACACCTTGCTTCACGCAGTACCATGTAACCTTATTCAGATATGAGTCCACACGTGAACCTTGAGACTCAACTTCTATAGCGTCTCACAAATTGGACACCCATACAAAATTACTAACCTAATGCAGGCCAACATTCGTAATTGATCATCGTCAGGCTCGGACCGACGGGGCCCGAATGGTCAGGAACAGACTCGGCTCACTCTGTTTTTTTGGGCGCTTTTGTCAACCGACTTGCCTTGTACAGAAACGCTATGCATAATTTGACTATGAGAAGAATTATACGACAACATTGTGTCATCCATACGTTTACTACTTTTCGATCGTTGGCGTGCGGATTCTTCCGACATCCAGTTGACGTAAGCACCGTCGAGAGAGCGGCCCTGCGCACCTCATGCGGCACACGCAGCAGCCTTGGTGGAAGTCCACGAGAAGAAGAGCAGTACAGATGACGGTGACGGTGGTCCTGGCATTGTCTTCCTGAGACTATGTCGAGCAGTCAGAACACCAGGCTCGACCGTAACCTTCGACTCACCACGGGCAATCACCATGGGCTCATGCCTCGTAGGACATTGGGCGAGATATTCGTATCCAGGCCGCCGTTCAAGATTGAATTCCTGGCAGCACCTCTCGAATTACGCAGACTCTAAGGCTCTGGCATAGCTGTCAGGATTGCTTGCTACTCTACTCTGAACCAGGACGAAATAGGCATCTGCTCATTTTTGCGAAGACATATAACTGCGGGCTTCCCGATGGGCTGTAACAAGTTAGAAAAGCAGTGCGACATTCCAGCGCCGGTCCGCCATTCTTCAGAATCTCACCTGGCAGTCCATCTTCTCCTGCAGTCTTCCCGTTGTGCGGTTGACCAATCGCTCTGTGCAACTCTAGTACATCCAGGAGACGCGAACAGTGTGAAAGCTGATGCTGTTGCGGCAGGCTGTGTTCGACGGTCAGCACTATCAAATGCGTAGAGCAGTACGATTTGGTACTACCGTTCTACACAAATTTTAATTTTGCCCCTAAACAAAGTGATCTGCGTCACCACACATACACACGCTCAATCGCCATCGTCACAACGACGTGAATGCACACGTTTCACCCCTAGCCTGTCAAAAGTCACGTGCGCACTATTGGCTAGTATCCCAGACATGCTTTGATGGCATTCTCTCATCGCTTGTTATGCTTCATTTCACTCCGTACCGCTGTAAACTCTAGTCATCTGATTACATGTCAATGTCACATTCAATAGCTGGCTTCGCCTAGGTACACAAGGTTTCCTCCTGCATCACTTCATTCCTCACTTCAGTGCGTAGTGCAGACATAACAATGTTCTGTCTGTAATGTGTTAGGTAAGGTGAATGTGAAAATAAGAACGTGTACGGGAGAAACGGTAGGTTATAGCAAGCAAGACTTAGTGTAGGTCGACGAACGGGGTTATGTCCTACGAGGACGCAAACGGCGGCTGGCTATGAATCAACTGACGGGTAAAGAAGGTCATATTATGGCGAAAAGACGCATCATAAATCAGAATTCCGGTACACAACACCCCCAGTTTCCGCTCACACGTCGTGTGCACTTCTGCCCGGTTTACGTGTGTGATCGGCGCCTTCTACCGGGGGTTTTCCGCCTGCCACTCCTCGTCCGTTAGTCCGATCTTGTTGAGCGATGGCTCGTCCGGTAGCTCGTGTTGTGCGACCGCTATCCACTGTGGGCTTTGACCGTTTTCTACGACCGTGCCGAAATATTTCTCCGTGTTCGGACAATCGCGCCCTCGATCTGGTCATTCATCCTATTCTGCCAGTCATGTCTTGCCCGTTGGTCCGACCCAGTTGAGCGATGACTCTTCCGAGCGCCCATGCTGTCCCCGATCCGCTCGCTGTGGGCTTTTGGACGTACCTTCCACAGCGTTGAGGTATTCCGCCGAGTGTTAGAATACTGACACCTCCGGTTTGATAATCCACCACAATATGGCCCGGTCCAAGTTGATGTAAACAAACACATGCCGTTTGTGTGGGCACACAAAATGCGCCAAATAAAAAATCAACCCCACACTGTAGAGCAACATGGCAACCGTTCAGTTACTACTGGGTAGACAGATACAATCGCAGCTCAAAAGACCGTATACGACAGAGAAGCCTAAAACCTGACAATCCACCGGTGAGTTTGTTTACATCAGCAAAGCTGAAGGGTTTAATGAAATTAAGCTCCTCTGCTCAACTGTGACAACGCACATTGTTTGTTCTGACACCCATCACTTTCGGGACACTTCTAGGTTCAATACAAGACAACATTATTAGACGCGTTCAGATATCGTTCAACGCCCAGCACAGCGGCTTCGTCAGCCAACTCTCCATCCGATTCCGACGACCAACATTACGTCTACGCAATGCAATCTGGTTAAATGTACGTTAAACCATACCTAACAGGAGAACCAAAAAAGTGGTTGGTGCTGTTCGCTCTAGAACTGACCAACTGTTTCTTGTCCTTGCCTTATCCGTGGCTGTCAGTCCTTTCCCACTCTCTCGCTTCACCAGTTGTAGAAATACCGGAGATGATTGAACAGTGAGCTGCTTCGTACACTCGGGCTTATTTTGCATCTACACTTACGTATGACTTGTTCACGCTTAACACGTTTGTTTGCCATTGCTCAGATTTACTCAATGGGTTGGTTGTAATGAGCTCACTTGAACTGGATATTACGCCCGAGACAAAGTGGGCAGAAGCCTGTGCCGAACTGTGTGGACAAGACGAGGGGAGTAAATATGAGCAATGCATACCTGCGTCAACACTCGATGCTTAGCGGGATGATCCGCTGCACGAGGCAGGGATTCAGGGATATTTGCTTGCCGGGAGCACAATAAGCTGGCAAAGGCCACAATGTTGACTAGAGTGCAATAGATCTGCGTGAACTAACGCATGTTATGAATACACATGGACACTGCCACTTATGGGTATCATTTGTTACCGAGTAAGCGACCTTCGGGACAAGCTGTCCAACGTGCTTGATTAGCTGTTACACTAGGCTCCAACGTGTCTTCAAATAAGATTACTTGAGAATGATTGTCTGGATTTGGTTCATGTGCGAATGAGCGACTCCTCGTCACATGCACAGTGACAGATTAACAAAATCATGTTAAGTGAAGACAGTAACTTCAACCTAACTGAGAAGTCCTGATCACGGGGTTATCGATTGGATAGAACAGAGTGATTCTGTTCATTCTCCTTTCGAAATGATCGGGCAAGCTGAACACTATTCATACAAGGTTGTCGTCGAGCTTTTACGTATGGCCATTCAGTCACGACTATTGTAAGATTACTGGTGTTGCGTTTAGCAGGCTGGTCTCACAAGTACGAAGGCTGCAGTGTAAGTTTCAGTTCGAACAAGGGTATGCACTACTGATGAGCTCTAATAAGAGCGAAACTCGAGTCTAGTGCTTCCTTTCGAAGTGGGCTAGCCGAAAGGCTTATCTGAATGCGAAGGCTGCGATCAAGTGTGGGTGGTGTTCCAATTTGAAAAAATCATATTTTCCGGAGTGCTGTGGTCTGCATAGTTTCACAGATGCTACTCATTCTTTGCAGTTGCATGTACTTTTACATAGATGCCCTTTGCCACAAAGATTAAGATTGAACAACACATCGTTCACAGCTGGTGTGTGACACTGTCACACGAGACTCAACAGGATACTTTTTCAAGTAATGGATGTCCCACTGGAGTGGTTTTGTTTACTGTGATGCTTTTACCGAGATGTTCTTACAGGGAGTCCGAAAATCTATTCGGGCTACAGCCAAACAAACGAACAGCAAGGCGTGCTAGAAGAGGGATAGGAACTACGCAAGTTAAACGACGACGAGAATTGGAATTAATGACGCGATAACAAATCAATGATCAAGCATCATAAGCCAGTCTACCATACTCAAATCGAAATGTGAGTAGGCCGTTCACCCGTGAGCTTCGCGATCGATGGTCGTGTAGTCATAAACAAACACACTTGCACACATTTCCACCTGCTTACGTGCACTTCTGTATGTGTATGCAACTAGTGCAACTGGACAATACTGAGGCCACTGCCATCCGATTACGTAATCCAACCTTGTGTGGACAGAAAAACTTCGTTCAATCGCTTCAGCTGCCTTGGCCATTAACTGACTCACCGATCGATATATAGACAGTTAACACCCAATCGGCACACAAAAACACAAAATTGCGATTGTGTGAATTTTCACAAGCTTCACGTCTAATCGCTATTTTATTTTATGTTACAACTGTAATAGCCTGACAAGACTTTATCGAAAACCTGTGTTTGCTACACTTCGTCTTCTATGACTCAGTGGCAATTCTGGCAGAATTCAAAACGGTCGAGTGATAGTGTAGAAAACCAGCGATTGGTAACTGAACGAAAAGCAGTATCACGTGAATTGGTATCACGCGTGGTACTTTATATGCATTATAGTACACACAGTGGGGTTCAGTTTTGGTCGGTAGGTGGGAACACAACTTATACGCAAGTGCACATTGGTAGTTGCACAGCGCTTGTGTCTCTGCGAGTTTAGATAATCCAAGTGGTGTTTGGCGACAGAATTACCTCACATCAAAATGCACAGTAAACTGAGCACACACCAGCGCATTATTAGAATCCACCTAGGTGCTTCAGGTAAGCTTGCAGTCGTGGAAGCAGTAAGGCATCTATAGTTGACCGTATGGAAAGCATATGTCCACAACTTACTCGGTGAGGGAGGTCGTGAAATGACACACTGACGTATAGAACTGGTCATAAGCGGATTGTACCAGTATAAGACCCCAACAAATGTCCTTACCAGACAAGAAAATGTTGTAAGCGCATTGTGAAGCAACCAAGGGAGACTGGAGTTGAAGTGCCGCGCTGGAATCTCCAGATGATTTCGCAGCAGGACGACAAATAATGATGACAAGCTTTTCGTGTTGACCTAACTGCATACGTTTTTGTACTTTGAAGATGAGTATCCTAAATAGTGCCCAAAGTGAAAGCAAATTTTATTCGGTGAGATAAAAATATCACCTTGGTATTTGGCGCACTATCAATTTGCCATCGGCCAGCGTCGGAAGTGACAAGAAATGCGCGCAACCGCACTTCTATTCACGTGCACTGACTGAATACTCATCTTTCAACAATGAATGAAACAACCCGTTATTGTCATTAGTGTTTACGTTTCGCTACCCATCGAATGCGTTACCTTTGTTCATCATATCGTTACTTTTGATGTTGTGGGAATTTTCCTGGACATCCAAACTTACCAAGCACCGTCCACAACGCCTCGCGGCTCACGGAATCAAAGGCCTTGGTGAAATCCACGAAGAGAGCATACAGGGGCTGGTTGCGTTCCCGGCATTTCTCCTGAATTTGTCGAGCAGCGAACACCAGGTCGATCGTACTCCGACTCGCCCGGAATCCGCATTGCTCCTCAGGAACATTGGTCTCCAAGACTTCCGTATTCAGCCGGTTCAGGAGAATTCTGGCAAGCACCTTGCCTGCGCAGCTCAGCAGACTTATGCCCCGATAGCTGTCAGGGCATTGCTTGCTACCCTTACCTTTGAACAAGGGTACGATCAGGGCATCCTTAAATTCTTGCGGCATCACTTCGTGCTCCCAGATGGAGTGAACCAGCTGGAGCAGTGCACGTTCCAGCGCCGGTCCGCCATTCTTCAGGATCTCAGCTGGCAGTCCATCTTCGCCTGCAGCCTTCCCGTTGCGCAGTTGACCAATCGCTCTCTGCAACTTCTAGTAAATCCGGGGCGAGAGCAAGTGAAGGCTTGATGGCCTGTTGCGACAGGCTGTTCACGGTCACCCAATCAATGGTAGCAGGACGGTTCAGTAGGCTACCAAAGTGTTTGCGCCAGACACACACACACACACAATCGCTCACTCACGTGAACTTTCCCGTTTCACACCTGCCGGTTGCAAAGGTCACGTGCGCACTCTGGCTAGCGTGCCCAGACATGCTTTGTCCTTTTCTCATCGGCTTGTTATTGGCCCATCGATCCGTTCACTGTAAACTCTATTCATTGTTACATGTAATTCACTTTCATGTTGGTTCAGTCAGGATACATAATGTTCCTCCTGCATCCCTTCAGTTCTCACTTCAGTGCGTAGTGCAGACATAACAAGTCTCATAGATG
>LOND01006852.1:0-13187 GCA_014220965.1 Paragonimus kellicotti
GGGCAATATCTGGATCTAATCGACAGCTTTTAACTCGCACTTACAGGAGATTTTCTGGAGCAAACACAATCCATGTGACAGAGTGGGACGGCAGTTATCCACTTTATCGCACTTCGATTCCTTACCAAACATTGCCCATTCCGATTTGTTCAGAGAATGAAACTGTTAGCGAACACTCGCTGATCTAGCCCATGAAAAATGTCCGAGAATACAGTTTCCATTCCCACTAGTAGCTGCTTCGTCCTGACTAACAACAGCTATGAACTACGCCTGAGAATGCAGTATATATCCTTGCTGGTAGCTGCCTAAGTCTGATTAACTACAGCTATGATCAACGTCTGGGAATGCAATATGTATCCATGGTGGTAGCCGATCCACCCGATTGACTTAAGCTATGAATAAACGTCTGAGAATGCAGTATGCATTCATACTAGTAGCTGCTTCAACCTGATTAACTTAAGCTATGATCAACGTCTGAGAATGCAGTATGTATCAATACTTGAGTTTGGAAACGCCCATCCTTCCTCGCCGAGCCGAATTGCTTCAACGTTTTTCCGTAGCCAATTATGTCAAATAACGGCGGAATCCCTCGAAGATGCATTTGCACGTATTTCCCGGCATGACCTTGAAATATTTGAAACATCGTCCCCCACATAACCTTGTATAAGAAAAATTAGTGTAACATCTCATCTTTTGAACAGAATCTGTGGAATGAGCGAACTATTTATCTTACTGGTGTGAACCGCAACCCATTCATCTCTGACTATGCTTCCTTTTGTCAGCAGACTTCATGTTTGTCTTATAATGTAACATTTGTTGATTTGTAACGCCTGTAATTATCTGTCATGATCGCGCACATCCGAGCGTGTCTCTCACGAATGCGTTGAGAAATATATCATTATTATAGTGGCTGCTCCTTCCGAATGACGCCCGCCATGAACAACATCGAGAACGAACGCATGCGGGAAGTGATGAGAAACTTGTATTTGTAGCGTCTGTGGTACATGGTCAATCATCATATTTGAATCCGTTGTTCGTCATATTGGTCGGAGTATTTTTCTGCACCGCGACAGATACCTGGCGTTCTAACCATCAAGTCGCGACTGGCTGAGAGGTATACCTCCAATGATCGGCAGGCAGCTTGAGTTCATCTGTTTCCGTATACTGTTTCGTATGAACGACACGCGACCTCAATCTAGTTGGAAACAATGCAGTAGAGTGAATAGAATTTACTTCTGAAGATTCCAAGTGATAGAGTGGGACATATACCCTTTTCTCACGCCGCTGCATATCAACCGAAGATGAAAACAGCCATATGATAGCGTCATTTCCAACCATTTCCAAGGGCAACATTTCGTCGACCAGTATCTACCTGAAATCTTCCAAACAAGGAGAAACAGTAAAACTATCGTATAGACAAGGAAGCTGGAAACGTTGTCATACATGTTTCATCATCAAATGTGTTAGTGTTCTTGTTGAAATGCAATGCCAACATTGTGTGGTCGTATATTTCCATTTCGACCATATCTTCGAAACCACACAAAATGAAGCACTCTCAGGCTATAGAATGACGTATTCCATCTCGAAAATTGCAATGAGCGCATTTGTAAGACTTGAAAAAGTAAGCTAACGCCATTAACGGGTTATTTTCGCGAAAATAGTGGGAAATTTTTTATCATCAAACCAGTACTTTGGCACTCAATCGACGTATTTCAATATTTCCAGTCCTGCTGCTTATTTAAAGTTGATGCACTGTGAATATACTTTGCCTGAAATTCTGATTTTAAAATTTCCAAAAATATTTAAAAAACGAGGATTCGCGCCAAAATGACCGTTTTCCCTTTTGAACGACCTTCAAGCCGAATCCCTCGAAACGGATAATTGCCGTTATTTCTCTCATTCGTGCGGATTCCATTGTTGTATTATTATCCAACCATTTGTTTTTTCACCGACTGTGATTATTTGTCATAATTTGCACATATCTTAACGTGTCCCCCACGAATGTGTTGAGATGTATACGTCATTAATTTCATCGTTATTAGTGTGAGTGGCGCGCGTGGGCCCGTATGCTAACTCCCATGGTCACGTTTTGCACCGCCTGGGGATCTTTCTGTTTACCCCCTCAGTTCCGTCATTAGGGCTGTCTAGGAGCGAGCGTTCGTATATTTATTCGGTCTACCATCCATTGGGATGCATTGTGTTCGTTCGGCGGGTATTCCGGTGGTCACACATACGGCGCTTATCGTCGGGCGATCCCGCAAAAGACGATTTATTGGTTGTCTTGATGAAATGGATAATAGCAGCACCAGAATCAATCGGTTTGCTTTACATCTATACACTAAACCAAACAGGGCAGAGCAATATGGCGATTTGCGGTTTCATATCGTTAGCAACATTGTTGAGGCAGGCTACGGCGCAGCCACCTGCCAAGTGACACACGACGACTGCCAAATCAAACAACGTTATCCGACGGTCGCAAAAGCTTGAGTTGGTCCGATTCTGTGAGTAAGTATGTCTGAGTTGAAGTTGCCGACAGCCGGTACTGCTGTCAAACCGGCCTCGAAGATGCAGCTCGAGTTACAACTGTTAATCGAACTTACTACGCTTTGGGTCGACTCAATGTTTTTTTTTGCATAGTACGCCAAATTTAGCCAGGCGATTCTAGACCGTCTTCGTTAATTATTTAACCACGGTTCACGAAGTTTCCTGACCAGAACAATGGCATTAAGCGGACACGGAATCCAAACCAGCAGATTCTGTCCCGCGTGGCATCCACGCTCACGGATCTTGGAAGTTGAATCAACGTCCAACCAACCTCGAATTCCTACACAGTACCACGCGTGCATGAGTACATCCTGTTAAAACTAAACAAGACACGGCAGAGGACTTAACTTGTTTGGAACAACTGCCATTATTCGAGTGTTAGACCATTCACACTGTTTTGTGTTGAATTTTGAGCTCAACAAGCCTTGCAGCAAATTGCCACGCACGATCAGATGACTGTCCTAACACAAGCAGTGCGTGTTCAAAAAGAATCAAGAGGTCTCCATATGAAAACTGACCGCTCCAGACTTTGACAATTCAACGAGCGGAACCCGAGGCTAGTCCAGCAACAAGCCTTTCCCTAGGAAATAAAGGAACTTCACGTCCTCCGGAATAGGTGATGAGACGACCAACGCACACCCCGAGTCGATGAGGGAAGCCCTCTGTCGTGATGGCGGCCTTACTTCAAAAACCGAATGGCAGCAGCCATTTGTGTATACTCACGTCCAGCACCGCGAATACCCACGCACACACCCATCCTCATCCCTTGCTTAAACCGCAAACGACTTGCTTCTTGCGGGTTTTCTCGGTCGGCCATCCGCCATGCTTCCGTGGCATCATATCGCTCTCGCGCTGAGAAAAAAGGAGTGAAAGAGGAAGCTGTCTATCCACATTTCAAACCTGCAACTATAACAAGCCACCAAATTTGATATTGGATCCCCAAAAATCCATGGACCAATGGGCTTTATCGACGAGGCTCGTGATGGTCAGAATGACTTGATAAGGGATGTCATGTTGACGACACCCCGTGGACAATTTCGGGTGAACTTGTGGCAGCTTTGTGAACTCGGGGGCGACATTATATCTTATTATTTTGAGAAACCATGAGCGAAACCTTTCACACAAACTTGCATGGGTAACTTCTCGGAGGAGTGTGACATTTGGCTGAATTCTGCTTTTACATGCAGCACCTCCCCTTTCTGTAAATAGTGTGGTTGACGAGATGATCAAAGTTATACGAAGTTCACCTCGGTCACCATCTTAAGGTTGGACACTCCTGTTTACGTTCGATAACTGGCCAACAAAAATACTTTTGAGATGTAACACTCCGACCGTGTGTGATCGATTTTGTATATATCTATTCGGACAATTTCGCTGATATCCATGTTTTCCCTGTTATAGAAGCAGTACCGCAGTTGTGCGATTTATATACTTTTGCCGCGACGTCAGGAGTTTAGGTATTATCAGTATTCATGCGACGTCTTAAATCAACGCAGATCAAGCGCTACAGGGACTGAAGGCGTTGTAGTCGAATAAACTTTTAATCGTGGTTAAACAGGACAACGGTTCTGGAAAGGTTGCTCCGGATCATGTGAAATACGCGGGCAAGATAGTCGCCGCACTTAATGATCAATCAGCGATCAGTTCCTTCGAAGGAAAGCACCTGCTGGTATACAGCAGTAATCACTTGTGAGACCGAATGGACCACTCGAAGGACCGATCATCAGTGGGTATATTTCACGATTTTGAAAACTCACAAAGAATGAAACGCCCCATACCTATAGTGTTCAAAAGCCGCACAGACGAATCGATTCTCTGAAAAAAATATCTATGACCAACTCGCCACATAACAAACCTGTCAAGTGGTTGGCGAAACTCCTGAAAACCGTCCGAGGTTCGCTTGTCAAGTGTAACGTAGGAGACAGGTTTGAATCACTCGACCTAGTGGACAACTTGGACACAAGAAGCAGGAGATTGTGAGGATTCCTTACCTCGATGCGCAGGTTTCCGAATTACTCGGCGACGGGTCGAAATGGTGAAAAAGGTGCAAAGTCCAAACCAAAGTAAGAAAGTCTAGCAGGGAGAGCCTCGAGAACTTATTTTAATTTAGCACTCACAAAGTAATTAGGAAGAGTACCCTAAGCCGTGAAAACACAAAACTGGAGAAAGCTCTTTGCATTGAAGTCTGTTAGGTTGGACCTATAGTTTGAGAGAATAACCCTTCAGCTGAAAGTCGATAGACGCAGATGATCACAGACTACGTTAGTAAAAAGACTAACACCAAGTCAACTGTGAACCGCGATGCTCTAAAACGTGCTTGATCAGCGACGTCGATCTTTTTCACGAGGTCAAGTGTTCAGGTTCTCTAATTGTCTTTTCCATATGAAATTACGCAATCAATAAGGGGGATCTCGTTCCTTCAAAGATAAGGTACTCAGAACATGCCTTAATTCTCAAGGTGCAGCCAAACAAAACTGTTGTAAAGAAGCTGAAAACGACGAGGATCGGGCCGACGGAAAAAAACGTCCGAGAACGCCAGCGGAATACTTTTCATTTCTAAATTCGCTTCAACATTCAGAAAGCCGGCGAGAGAGTGAGAAACAAAGCTCTCGACAATAACGGTATGAAGCAGATGGCCTTCAAGGGAATATCTGGCGTTCAGCGTCAGCGTAGGGGAGGTTCACTTTGGACCAAATTGACAGAATTTTAAGCCAGTTTCCTGTGATAAGAGAACTGTCACCGGTCTTAATGGCAGGTCGCATTTTGAAGTCATCAAAATCAGTGAGGACGAGGAAATGAGTGAACAAAGTAGGTCAATAATAAACATCCAGAACGAAAGCAAGCCAAGGAGTGAACTTCCGGGAATCCTGCTAAAGTTGGATTCGCGGGTGGACACTTCTCCGTCTGCGCGAACCCTATGCAGATGTCGGAAATCATACCTCGCAGGATGCTTTCACAGACAGCGAACATTTGTCTCGAGCTACCAATTAATCCAGGCGGTCACCTCAAGAAGCTGAGGTTAGACGCTCTCAGTAAGTTGCTCCGAATGCTGTATTTGCGGGGGATGACAGCGGCACACCAACGAAAGGTCGTCCCCAGAGGGACGGCAAATGGACCTCAAACGCTGCCTAGTTGGCTGTAATTTGCAAAACCGTTCATATATTAACATCTTCAAATAGAAAGCGGGTGTCTCTATTTGTGAAACATCACACCATCTACCAACACTACTGTGAATGCGGGGTCATCTGCACTTGCAGAGCTGGTGCTCGAGGGTACTGTACCACGCAAACACTTCACGCTTACTCGCAGGTATTCATTGACAAGCGGAGAAAAGTGGCCATATCTTGTTAAAATCCGCGTCTACTCCATTTCGGTGTCTGGTGGCAGTAGGGAGATAAACAGGGTGTCGCGAAGCCGTATTTTGCTGCAGTAATCCGTTGACAAGATGAAAATTAGTGTCTTACATTGCACTGTCTAAAATTATTGGCAGCGTGCTTTAATAGGTGGACTAAGATGAGGCGAAATACAAGAAAAAAGAGTTTTTTCAGAAGTTACTGTGAGTGTGACATAGTAAACAATAATTCATAAGGCATCAATGAAGTGATCATGCAAGTCGAACTACATCACATGAGCTACGTAATTGGACTTCAGAGTAGACATTCGACACTTAACGACTCGGTGGCGTAGTCCTTCACAAGGTGATTAAATGATCCGAATCGGAAGGCACAAGTCGATGGAGCTCGTGCTTGAAGGCAATCACACTGTCAAGTATAACAGCTTCATTGGACGGGCAATTTATAGCATGCGTGTACGTAGAGCAAACAGACATTTACGGGTGTTGAGTCCGCAACCTTGAGAATTAGATTTAGAGGAATGTCTGTGCAGGTCAGCGGAAGTTATACATAAAAGAAAAATTCAGTTGACTTGCAACTGGATGAAAAACTTGCACAGAAGAACTAGATCCCCACTGTGGCGTCTGCATTTGAGGAGGGAGATCCAGAAGTTTTGATGCCGAAAACAAGTAGATAGGAAGATGCCACGTACTTGTTCAGGAGCTGTTAGCTAGACAGACTCAAGGTGGAGGACCTCACGTCAGAGGTAAAGGTAAGCCGTTTGAGTGTTAATTTTAGCGAAAGGGCGTAGGGGTAAAGAGAACAATTTGGGAAAGAAATATCTGCTGAAACGTCCCAGGGACTCCAATGGCACACATAGGGAGCTTCAATCAGCCAGGCCATATGTTACATTTGGAGGACTGCAACAAGTCTTACGAGATAGTAATCCGCGGATTGCTATCCGACAGAACCTTCAGATGAGAAGTTCTCGCGTAACGGTGCAGTCTGCGGCGGGAACGGAGTTGCATGACCGTGCATTTTGCAGGATGGAATGCGAGACCACCAAGGCCCATGCACACCAAGTATCTACAACCTTATACGGAAGCCCGCTGTCCCAGTCTAAGGATTTCGTACGTTGCAATTTGATGTCGTCCGAATATAAATTAGCTACAGGAGGAATGTTCAGGAAGGTTGTCAGTGAACAGTGTTATTTATAGGAGCCCATGTTTCACGCCGAAACACAGAAGCAACGACCCGACTGTCTTCCACCCAAAAACTTAAGGTAGAGAAAAAATCAAGTAGATGAGGATCAGGAACAGGGATAGAACGAGAAACTTCATCAAAATGTTTTGGGGAACTCGAAGTACATGACATCAACTTCAAGAATCTGATCAGTCGTCCGTCGCTAAGATCAGATTGGCTACACAGGAGCGCCCATGCCCAAAACCGTTCGGAGCATATCATGTATCATTCTAGGTGATCTCGGGGTATATTATCTACTAAGCTCTCTTAGGCTGTCGACACAACTGATGCAGGAGCAATCGGCCCGCGGTCATCAGGTTCAACTTGATTCTAGCTGTTGCAAACAGGGGGAATGACCACAAACTTCCGATCACAAGGAAGCTAGTATGCTTCTCTGGAACACGTGTTTGTTAGAAAATTTATAGTACTAACGTTTCGCACGAGCTTCGAAGACAGACGGGTAAACGTCACTCACTCCCGGAGAATTGTTGACGCTCAGCAACTTGAGCTTCTTTGTGACGAAAGTCTACGTGAAAAGTGAAACTGATGGTGAAGGAACAGCGGAAGCGGTTGGGGTTACCAGGGTGGAATAAGGTGAACCGCCCCTCAAGACCGAGATGGGATGGAAGCAGATAACATCCGTTGATTCTAGGTTGTCAGTTAAAGTGCGCCTGTTAAAGTCAGTCGGAAAATGGCCGCTCGATACTTGGTGGGAGAGGTAAATCGATAAAGTTATTTACGGTCTCACACAAGCAAAGTGCGAAACATAGATGTAACCAGAACGAACGAGCGGATTACATTGGGTACTTACTGCTTAATACGACACCATGTTAAGCAAGATTGGAGGGAAGCAGCGCATTTTTCATTCGTGGTATTCCACTTGATGCTAACAAGGAGCAAACATCGGGGTGGTTTACGTCCGAAACAAGGTAGGTGAAAAGAAACAAACGGGACTACAGCGATCCTCAGAAGTTATGAGAAGTATGAACAGGGGTGATGGACGGAACGGAAGTGGGATTGCAGCAGGTTGCCTCAGGCCCAAAAGAGATGAACAGATGGCGGCACAGTCAACTCGAAAAAATTAGGCCTTGTCGAAACTGCGGAAGTTATTAGGTGAGAATCGCATAGTAGATGAGGCTGAGGGCAGCTAGCAAACTACCATAAGCTTGTCGGTTGAACAGGTTGAACAGTACGGAAAATATCAAATATGATGATAGGACAAAGGAAAGGCAATTGACTGACGTAGAAAAGGAAGCCTCCCTCTGAGTCGCTGAACCTAACGGTCCAACAAATGGCAATTATGGCTTCCGCAGGCATTGGCTTGAAGATCGTTCCAAAGGCAGAACCGTCATTTTGGCGCAAATCCTCGTTTTGTAAATAGTTTTCCAAATATTAAAATCGAAAACTCAAGCAATGTGCCTACAGTTCATCAATTGTAAAGAAGAAGAGTTGATAAGAAAATTGGAATGCATCGAATAAGTGCCAAAAGTACTAGCTTTGTGGTACAAGTGTTTCGCCATTCTCGTAAAACCAACCCTTTACTGACGTTACCCTACTTTTTCCAGTCTTGTAAATACGCTCGTTGCAACGGTCACGATGAAATACGTCATCCCGTGACTCGAGAGTGCGGCGTTTCGAAGATATCGAGATGGAAATATACGCACACGCAACGTTGAAATTGCATCACGACAAGAATATTAACGTATTTGGTAGGTAAACATGTATAAGGACGTTACCAGCTTCCTTTTCTATACGATATCCATATTATCCCTCCTTGCCTGCAGGATTTCAGGTACATGCTTGTGGACGAACGTTGCTCTCAGAAGTGGTTAACAAAGACATTATGATACGAATGCTTCCACCTTCGGTGTGTAGAAAACGGCGTAAAAGGTTATTATATTCTATTCTATCACCGAAAATATTTTGTTTACCATACTGCCTTGCTTCCGACCTGGACGAATTCGCGTGACGTTCATAGGAAAAAGTATGCGGAAAAAGATTAACTCAAGCTTCTAGCCGATCATAGGGAGGTATATCTTCCCGTCACTCATTATTTGATGTTTAGAACGCCAATTACCTATCGCGGAGCAGAAGAATATTCCAGTCAACATGCCGATAAACAGTATCATAGATGATTACGTAATGAGATCACCTTCGACGTCCCCAAAATCCTAAACTCCCTGCGACGTGAGAGTTGCCTTACCAGTACCACCGTGCCTGTTCACATTATCTTGTGAATGTAAATTTACTACAAACTATTAACATTGAGGTTAATGTGTTGGCGTAGGTATCGCAGTCTTAGTCGTGGCTCTATAATGAATCCGCGCCATCTCTACTGCTATAGGCTACATTCACTAGGATAACAATGTTTAGCTGTCACCGTTGGGAACGCCGCCCAACCAGTCTGACGCTTGTTTGAATTCTGAAGGTCGACTGAAGTTTCCGTCGACATTCGTCCTCTCTGGCGGTTGTGCTTGAGGTTCTCTCACGTCCAACTCCCTAGCGCCTTTAACTGTTGCGTTGAAGTCTGCTTGTGAACGGTGAGTAAATCAATAAATAAAGTTTGTTTGCAGATTCGCCGTCTTCTCACTACGACTTCCGTTCCGCGTTAACATAAGGCTGGGGAAAACCTTGGGCGTACGAACCTAGGAACTAGCATCACGATAATGATTAGCATGTACCCAAAACGCTTCCAACTCGAGTTTGTCATCGCTTCCCTCATGTGTTTGTTCCCCATGTTGTGAATAGTAAAGTCAATTCGAAAGGAGCAGCTGCCAATGGGAACGCATACTGCATTCTCAGACGTTGTTCATAGCTTGAGTCAACTGGACGGAACAGCTACTAGTGTGCCCGCACGCTACATATTCGAAAGTTTTTTAATATTCCAGGTCAAGCGGATTTTGCTGACGATTTCATTCTCTGGATAAATCAAAATCAGGAATGTGTGATAATAATCCAAGCATATTATATTATGTACAACTCTTCTGTGTGATATAGGTGAGGAGCAGCTTGACGGGATTAAACAACAGTAGACCTGGCAGCTGTCATTATGGTCTGCAGTTTGTCCGAACATTGACCAACCGTCACTAGGTTCGCTCATATCAACACTGCGCTCAAAAACGTGACCGCTTAAATTGTGCAACAGAGTGAAAATAAAGGTGCCGTCGGACCATTTACAGAGTCCAAACCTATACCGTTACCTTGAGAATTTGGTCGAACTTGTGTGCTGTTTTGATCCGGCGGGCTATGCTGACTAGGACTCCGGTCCTTCCAGGTGCAACCTTGTCAGACAGTTCGAAAGGGGAGCAGTCAGAAGAGAAGTTACAATCATAGGATTGTATGTCATATTGCCGACCATGTACGAGTACTTTGATAGTGTGGCGCGATCCTGAGAGCAATGTCTCGGAAAGTCGATGCAGACCAACCAGGCTAGGTCGATCGTATCCTCAGTAGGTAACTTGGAGTAGCTTCGAACGGAAAACATGAGGAAGAGGTTTGAGACAAAGTAATCGCACAATGAAGTTGAAACTCAGGAGGGCCAGCAGGCTTTGGTGTCGGGGAGAATGACTGTGCATTGTCATGGTGCAAATTTGCAGAAGAATCATCACCTGTTGACACAAAACCTCATGGATCATGATTAAGTGTCTACTCTTCAGGGAAGCTTAGATATTTCGGGCCTTCGCGAGCCGCCACGTCTCGTCTGCCAACAGTAAAAAGTGGGGCTGGGTTTCGCTAATCAAACCTCTGACTGTTTGCATTGCGTGCACGCAGTGCATGCACTGTCCAGAATGCGCACATAACCACAGCCAGCTACGGATGGATCAACGGAGTAATGGACTGGTGATGGAACCAGTAAATATCAGCTTTTGAGTTTAGCATCTCGATGCACAGAACCACAGAGCCTTAAGAACTGCGTCAATCTAGATTGCTTTACTGATTAGTCAGTTTGTCATTTTTAAGTCGCAATCTGTTAACACACCATGGTTAAAGCAACAAAGGTATCAGTATTTTTTAGTTTATTTCTGTCATGGCGAATCCAGCGCCTACGGAAACTGGCGGCACGAAAAAGTGCTCACATTTGCCTGACATTCTCGTCAGAAACCATGTAAAGCACAAGGGTCTACTCTAGCTCTGTCACAGTTATCGGCGACTGTCAGGCCAGGGGCATTTCCAGCTGATGTGGTGCAAATTTCTATCTTCGGAGTCACCAACGTTGGCTTTGCTCGTGACTTCTCACTAACAGGTGTTATGCTCTTGACAATTCTTGAAGCGATTCGGTGTCTTTATATTGTACATTCAATTATCACTTGACCGAATTCAGTGTCTTCAGACCTAGTTGGTTCATCTCCGTCTCTGTTGCATAGGCACTGCCCAAGGCTTCCCTACTGACTGTCGACGAAGACGAGTGTGGTGGACAAATAAGTATGCGATCTGTCACAGTCAAGTAAAGGTTGAGAACGTCTTTTCTGGGGAGCAGTCGAAACGTGATCTCAGTAGACATCATACCGAAGGAACGCAATAAGGTTTGGGAACAAACCATATATTCCCGGTAATGTTTGGATATATGACAAACAGTTCGCCCCAGTTTAGTCTGGCAGAAACAATAGCAATCAAGAGGACGAAGGAGGAAGAAGAACGTGAGGTTGAACTCCAGCCCACATGACGCCACTCAAAAGCGCGTCAAGTGAGAAGTGCGTAGAAACCCTCGAGTCCGCTGCGCAACGCTCAAAATGGCGCAAGCGAAACGATAATGAAGAATGGAATGATGGATGAGTCGTTAGGACGGGAGTAAGCACTCGCTGAGTTCAGTTAGATGCGCGAGTGAAAAAAGTGCACTGACTCCGTATCAGGCCTTTTATGACAGACGTACACAGAAGCATGTGTACAGAACAGGTAGGCTTAAAAATGCGGTTGCAGTCGGGATCCTTTAGCAAATCACGGGGTCTTTGGCTACTACGTGTGCTTCCTACCTACTGTCCATTTACGATGAACCATAATTTGGGTAACAATCTGTCAGCCTGTAATAACACCAGCTTGCTAGTCGACCCAAAACCTATTGACCATTATGTGCTATCAGGGCGCCTATTTTTAGCGACGTCTAGGAAAACGCCGTTTCCCCCCTCCACGATAACAAGAAATATATCACTCAGGCAGGTCGTTTCTGCTTGATCACTCGGTACACTCGTGAACCAACTTTTGGGCGACGTGGATGACATCGGCGAACGGCGTTTTTTCATCGTGCTCGAGCATCAGCCAGAAGCACAGTAGGCCGTGCACGCAAATTACATCAACGAAAACCAGACTGACACAAACAGCACGACAACACGCGCAGCTACACGAGTAAAGCTCAATCCATGCGAACCTGCTACCACAATAGCACACGTGGCAGGGTTGGCAGTGGGTACCACATGTTGTCATAGTGTGGTGGTAAGGTGCGGTGCTGTAGCGCATCTTTTTGGTTCTTCGGCTACCTGGTAATCAGCGTAGACCTGACGGCCTCTGAACTGGAGGAATTCATTCCCACTAGTTACACTTCCTATTTTTTCTTTCCAACCCGGCATTTGGCCCCATTGCCTTGCCCGCCCCATTTCTGAGTTTTCGAATCACTTTTTCGGTAATCGTCTGCGTGACGATTGGCCGCTCTTGACCCGACCTATTCGCGAGACAGTTTACCCTTGAACTTGCTGGTTCCCTTGAAAAACCACCGATTTTGTTGGACTGAGCTACCGTCGTGAGCGATTGGGGTTTGCCTATCATAATAACTGGTGCATTATCTTCAATAGTACTGCAGAAGTACTTAGGTCCGATCTCGTTTGCAATTTCGGAATCCTACTTCGAGCCACGGTTAAGTCAACAATTATGCATGGACCGTTACCCGGTTGACAAAGTGGAATAGAAGTAAACTGGTTATATATCATGCTTGGGAGGAAAATTGCGGCTCCTGGTCGCCGCTGATTGGATCAGTAAAGCGCGGGTAGGAGTAACACAGATAATACAATGCAGATGAACATCGGAAAGTTTGCAATCGTGCAATTCGAAAAACGTTCCTTTAGCTTATCTCTTGTAACA
>LOND01006857.1:0-13780 GCA_014220965.1 Paragonimus kellicotti
GCAACGGTCGCGTAATAGCGTAGCGGTCAAGCGCAAAAGAAACCATGGTATATATAAACAAAAGTGTAGCAATGGAGAATGAAGAAGAAAAACTACACAAGAACAAGCTTCTATACGTAATCGATAGAAAAATTTAGCGATACATCAAGATTAACGTTCGCTCGAGAAGTGATTTGTCGCGCACGTGATTTGAATGGTCGTGTCAGTCTTTGCAAGGAAGGTTCGCAATCACTACCGATAAGATTTAGAACGCAAAAAGGATCAACGTGACGAAACTAAATAAATACAGGAAACGTGGTCACCGACTTTCTATAAAAAGACCGCAATCGTCAAACACTGAACGTCGAGCAGCTGCCTCACCATTATTTGTGCATATTTCTCCAAGTCCTCACATTATTGAAACAAAATATTGCCCTCAACAACATTGTACAATTTTAGGAAATGAACCACGCCACAAAATTAAAACGGTTGTGGTGGTTCGAAAGCCATCGTTGCCTCGATGTCTGCACTGAGAGTTTTGGCAGCTCTCGTGGCCGATATTCATTTTAGCCGCTTCAAGGTACTTAAAAACAAAAGTTCATTCACGCTCTTTCCAAACCAGTCGATAAAATTGAAGGCAAATTAAACCAGTGAAATAATAGGTGGCCAAGACGCAGTGAGTTCGCAGGTGACGTTTTGGATGGCCCATTTTCTCGGATCTCAGATTATGCCTACTTTGAAAGGACTGAGGAAGCCTTTAATGCTTATCCGCACCCCGTGGCCCAACCTGCAACTTCCTCTGAACAGCCTCGTCTGAGCGCATTATCATCAGCGGACACAACGTCGTCAACAACGCCAGCACCCACCGTAACACGTTCGGTATGTAGTGTTCGTCGACCGAAAAGTCTTTTTAGAGGATTAGAATTAGTTAAGTCTGGTTTCATATCAGTTCCGCTAAAAAGAACCAAGGAGTCCCAATAGATCTTGAAAACCCAAATAAATAAGAAACCGTTTCTGAAAATACTAAATAAATGGCACTTCGCTGAATGTGCACGTATCTATGTTCGCGAGGTGAGTTTGCCATTTACCTATGCGCCTAAACCCACCTCTTATTTTTCGTTTCCATCTAGGTGTTTACGTCCTGGGTCGAAAGCCATTTTCAACGCACTGTGATGCGACCCTTGTGTTCACCCCGAGAACCTCAACGTGCAAACCTCCTACTTACCTCCATTCCGTTTCGACACCGTAGAAGAGGACACTCGAGTGGGAGCTCGCTAGGAACTGTTCGCATTAGTTCCCCTCCACATGCGGCGTCTGGAATTGCGGTACCAATGGCGAACTGGTGCAGCATGAACGAGATCAAGTCCAGGTTGGCTGACCACAGTTCGTCCTCACGTTGATCGATGGGTTGCATTCGCAGTACTTTTCTAGATGGGGGCTGTGTAGTGGCCTGGAGATAATCCCGGTCTGCTTGCTCTACCATATGTAAAATCCTCCCCAAAATTCATTAGAAATAGTTCAGATTGTACATAGGACATTGGGGATTTTTGTCTGCTGTCTGCTTATTGCATACGATTGCATTTGTTTGCATGCTTGTCCGCCTTCCGCGCGCCACTGGCGCCGTACACGCTTTTAGGCTTGTTCGCGCGCTCGACAGTCGGATCCTTCACATCCCTAGCTATTTCCCCGTATCGGTGTCGTTCAACGCTCAATATGACCTACTGTATTTATCGTATAATGTACTTTCGGTCTCTCTTGATTATAAGTACTCTTACTTCGCGTCTGGAATTGTTGCGTATGCCTGTGAACACGTCAATTTATCGCACGGCAGTAGCGGAAAGCCCATAAATTCTCATTGCCGTCTAATAATAGTCCGCTTATAAAATAACTGTCATATTGGTCCCTGTTGCTTATTTGTTGTTGTTGTTTGATTTAATGATCAGTGTGTAATATTCCTACTTTGCGTTTTGATTATTAAAATGGTTATTATGTGCGTACTTCCGACGAGGAAGGTAGTAAACAGCAATCACCTAACGAACAAATCTAACGCAATAGCGTACGTTCATTTCTCTTTCATTACATGTTTATCATTCGGAACCATTTGTTCCAAAATATTACCGATATATTGATACCGATGCGCGGAGGCATGATTTCGTTGGGATGTAGCTTGAAAATAAGATATGTTCATTAATCAGGGCCATTAGAAAGAAAACAAAGTAAAGTGTACGAAAAGAAAGTTTTCATTTGGCCGTCTTTCGAATGTTTTTCAAGTATTCGTTCAGGTCTCTCGGAAGACAGTCGTAACAAGGCCAGAAGACACTCAGAAGACGATCATGCTATCTGGCTGTGCTCCGTCCATGGTCGAGACCATGCTCGTGGTCTTCGTGATCGTTCTTGTCTTTTTCTATCACGGGGTCATAACATTTGGTGCCCAATGACATCAGACGGTGTTGTAATCAACCTGCTGTTGCAACATCAGTCGAATAGTATGGAGACGCTTGTTATGCGATCGTCCAATACCAGTCTGAGCCGAAGCATTCAACCAGGTGGTGTGGAATCCGTCGAACGGGTTAGGCACTGTAGTGACCAAGTTCCTTTGCGGTCCACAAGCGAACAATACCCCGATTGTTGGTTCCGTCAGTGAGAGGACCCACCCTATGGCGAATTTGTCAGCTGTGACTACTTCAAAAATTCGACTTCTCTGCACACTTGGCAGTGTGTAGCACAGGTGGCTTGTCAATTCCATTCTGCCAGAGGGGCCGAACTGACATTAGCTTCAACGACTGTCAATGTCCTGTTACAGATATTAAGTGACCGGTGGTCGTACTACTGCCTCATGCTGATCAAGCGAGACGCTGATAACCTTGTCATCTGTTCTGACATTGTGAACCTTAAATGCGACCGATTCAAGCCTATCGCTCAAAGGAGGATCAATTCAAGCGCCCCATCTCTGTCTGCGGCTTCCAGTCTCCAAATGATGCCGGCCTCTACACACGACTGCTCTGTCGACCCCAACAGGACGGTTTCAGGTCCTTTTGATTGAAAACCACGTTTCAGTCCTTTTATGAAACCATCGTCCTCAACCTTAGGACACGACTCCGCATTTGACTTAGAATACCTGTTCAGCCTCTTAAACTCTTAATACGCGTCAGTTGCCATCACGAATGCTTCGTGTACCCTCTCTCCATTATCCCCCGTAACTTATTTCCCGTCTATATGGACACGCCTACAAAGTTTTCCACCCACCCAACTATTCGCTTTTCTCTGCGGGAAAGCTGATCATTTCTTCATTGGATCAGATTGACGAAACGTGCTTGATGATACCATGAGCCGGCCTCTTCAATATATATATCACCCAGTGGGGAATTGTACTTGTGTTGGCGTCGGTAGATCGCCAACAATGTACAAAACGCGTCTGACCTCCAAAAAACAGTGTGGAGTCGCGGGTTATTTTGTTGTTGACATGCGAAGCCCAGCAATGTTGCTGTCATGGTGTTGCAGGATGATTTAACTTGATTTCTTCAATCGTAATTAACGAATAGAGAGTTTGTGTTGAAACGTCCGTTGGAATCGTACGCAAATGAGTAGATGTGCGTTTTACCATTTCATCTTCATAAGTATGAGATAAGTAGCTTGAATTTGCCGTGCTTCACGGGCCTGATATTTTAAATAAAAAATCAACCATGACCAGAGGAAACATAGGCGATAGGCATCTACTGTTTACTGCATGTCAAACATAGAATCTTATATCAAATTAATCTTACGCATGATCAACTGTCCTATTCCTTCTCGATCAGTTTTGCTCCACTAGCTTGTGTGTTATTGTGCGCCAATTCTAAAAGTGTGCAAGCCTCATAACCTTCTCCAAAACTGTAGAAAATTCAAAACAGAAGTTGAACTTTTGCTGTGCTCGAGACAAAAGCGTTTATCATTTGAACCACTCTGAGTGTAAAAAGGAATCATTTGCGGACAGAAAATCGCACATGTACCCCGCCACAGTAGTTTGTCAACTTGCCACAGAGTTTGTTTGTTCAGGGTGAGGCCCGATGCCCCAAGTAATTAGTTACAGATCGCGTGAAAGCCCAGGGTTAAGTAACTAGTTATTAAACGGAACGAAAGCAACGCAAACACGTCAAAGCTACCATAGGCATTTGAAAATTTACGTACTCATAATAGCATCAAGCCATTGCAGGTATGCTGCGAGTGTACAAACTGCTAGACAGTGATCTAGCAACAAAATACAGCGAAAACGAAACTAGTAAACACTGTGAATGCCAGGTGGCCGAAGAAAATGTAGTTTCCTAAGGATGCCAGCTATATAATACTTAACATATATGGCATGCTGTTGCGGCAAGCGTTTCTATCGCGCCGTACCATGATAAGTCGCGTCCAAAACTGGTCGAAATTTTAGTCCTTTTCTCGCGCATAGTGGACTGTATGTTCTCGATCAACGGTTTACTGAACAGTGACCGATCTCTTGGATCATTTCGATGAAATTGTTGATAGACTTGTTTGTTCGAAACGAACGAGACTATTTTTCCGGAAGGCAAGTCCGTTTTTTAAGTACTGTATTCCTGTGGATATTTTGAATTCTTGTTTGTCTTTTCTGATTTGACATTAATAACTGTCATCAGTCCGATGGTATAAAAATCAGACTTTCTTTTCACCCATCTAAATTAGAAACTAGCGGTCTGCCGCTTTTCTTGAATCAATTCTTGTCCTTCAATGCGATCGCGCTACGAGAAACATTTGTGGTAGTCGGGAATGTTGATAGATCAGAAGATGTTACTTAGCTCGAAACGCCACAGTCAGTTGCTGCACAGCAGTAATAGCGCAGCATGAAAACCGGTATGATCGTAATATAATCAGCACCTTTACAACATGATTATTCATGCGGTTAAACGACAATAGCGCATAAAGTCTCGTTGTGAATCACAATCAATACACCCGCCGCAGTTCGAACAGAAGTCCGGGTAGCGAGGATGGTTGCTGCTTTCTCTTTACACGTTCGGGGGTTTTTGTCTGCGTCGGCTCGATTGCAAGTCCTTCTTCAGAGACGGATTTCATATCTGGAACGTATTCAGGAGAACGGAAATTTCCTGGTCTTAAAATCAAAACAGACAAGCAAAAAGCGCTTCACAAATCTCATTGCAATTAAGGCATGTAATAAGATGGGACCTTAATCGATGACAAAAAATGAACATGTATGAGTGACGGACTGCGTATCTGCAAGTGAAAGTTCACATTCGTCAACAGTAGGTGAACCATGTTCGGTAATGCCTTTAACAGACATTAGCAGGCTTCAAGACAGCAGAGAGTTCCGGCCACCTCAAGCAATCAACAGAAGTATAAGAGCCAGCACTACCAGTGTCAACAATGAAAGAATGTTTGAGACCACCGTTAACAGTGAACGATTGTGTTCTATGGTGCGTGGAATCAACAGAATCAGTAGAAATAATAATAACAGCATCGGATTGAAATTCAAATGGAAGACCTTGCTTTTCTAAAGAAGTCTGGACGAAGTACGTCTTTGAAGTTTGACCGACGGCTTGGAATGTGACCTATCGTGTCACAGTTATAGCATTTGGAATAGCGAAATGGACACGTAATTCGAGGATGCTTATGACCACATGACTTACAGTTATCCCAATGTTGCATATAATTCCGATTAGAATGGTGTGATTCGACTACCATATTTCTCTGACCATTTACCTTTTCGAAATGCTGCTGTTGTTCATGTGCCTGCTTCCCAGCACTGTTGGAGTTATACAACATAGCTAGTTCTTCATACACTGCGGTCTTTACATTCCGAAATTGCTCACAAACATCTCTGGCAGATTGCAAAGATGCCTCCTTCAGTAGTATCAACTTTTGTTAAAGATGAGGGACACTGATTCCTGCGATTAACCAATTTCTTGGCTGAACTTGTAGTTGATCACCGAAATTACACCTTGATGCTTGAGTTTAGAGTAGGAGGGTAAACGCACGAACCTCTTGATTTTCTCTCCTGATTGAAGTATAAAATGCTGTTCTTTCCGCCGCCTCGAGCGGAAAAGCCCTGAGTGGCAGATGCTTCAGAGAATCATACGGAAGTGAAAGAGGCGAATCGAGTTTTTGATCGAAGCGTACGCATCCTCGTTAATTATCGTGGAGAAATGTGGCGTTTCTTTCCTCACCCATATACTTACGGGTAATACACTAAATTGCAAAGCGTTCCAGATAATCTTCGAGTTCCCGTGAAATTGAGCGGATGTTCGGATTTTCCAATTTGAAAACATCCATCGTAAAGAATTTACTGACCGCGACGTCAGTTGTGGTAGTTGGGGCTACGTAATATTAATCCGGGAGGTACTCAGCGGAAACTGCAAGTCAGGTTCTGCACAGTAATAATAGCGCGGCGCGCCAACCAACAAAATCGTATTGTAATCAGTATCTGTACAACATGATTATTCATGCAGTAAAACAACAATAGCATACAATGTTCGCTAATAATTACAATCACTACAGCATTATACCACACTTACCTTCTATTGCTGAACCGAGTCGATTCGCCTAAGAAGCTTGTTCAAAATCTCCTGAAGCGGCCTCACAATGGATACAATAGCCTATCTGTACATAAGTCGGCTTTCACTTGAGAGTTACTAATGATCAATTAAAACCAGAGGAACCGTTTTTCGCTGTCTACGAAAATTCGTAAATATCATCGGAGAGCTGGCAAAAAACGGTCGTTAGCAGGCAAATTTCTGCGTCCGCAAGGTAGTTTGTACAAACCCCTCACCACAATTGTTTAATTGTCACTATAGCAATTGAAGTGCCGAGCAGCGTAAATTCATTGACACCGACATGCACATCTCGATATCTACGTTACTCCTTCACGTCCATCAACTATTCGCGTTTTCCTGTAGTATACGTTGATCTTCAGGTATGCGGCGTCTGATGGTCCGTAATTCGCATGGTCCTTACCCGGTCAGCCTCCACAAAAACAGAAGGGATTTAGTCAATCACTAGTGCTATGATCACAAGTGCCTGTCTCAGTGTGCCTACATCAACGGAGTCGTTCTGCCTTGACTGCCGATCCCAACTTACGCGTGCAAGTTGTGATCACGTAACGGGCTAACAGAAAAATCGCAAATACAACAGCCTGAACAGAGGCTCAGAGAACATTCGTCAGCATAATAAGCCTCGTAAGAAATTAATGAAGTTGATTTTGGTTGTTACACGGGAACAGCAAGAAAATGCACACCCAAAACAATGAGAATGGACACAGGAGTATCGATCGTCTCCAAAGACAATAGTCTAACATGAAGACAGGAGCACAATCTTATTTAGCATGATAAACAAAGTCACTCAAATTCATTTCGTGTGACGAACAACAAACCGGTTCAGCAGGGCAGTTGAAGACATTGTTGTGCATAGTTTGCGGCCCGATAAATTTCTGTGCATATTATCAAATGCGTACTACGGTACAAAAGACTACATAGCGGAAAACAGTGGCTGAATTTGAAACTCAACATACATGGGAGAAACACTGCCGTGCTGTTTGCTAATCCGTCGTTGGCTACGTCACCGTGGTAGCAGTAAGCCAACACGTGGACTTCACAGCACACATGGAGATGGAAACCAACGTGCCGGAACAACTTCCTGGGCAAACTGCGACAACCGGGGCCTTATCAGCTGTGGAAGGACTGTGAATGCCTGCGTGGAATCCACCTGATGACGGTTCTCCAGGACACGACGAACAATCATTGACGCCAGCGGTCTATGGGTTGGTTGCTGTGTGTACACGAGCGTCGGCATATATTTGCAACACGCCCACCCGATCCACATTGGGGTGTCCACTGTGATGTAGTCCAAGATACAAAAGTTCAGATTGGGCCGGGTCAAGCCATTGTAGTCAACCGAGAGAGTACCCGAAAATTGGAAACGAACATGCGGTAGGACGAAGGTATCCGTTAAAGGAATAAGGCGTGGACTGAAAGCCAAATTCCGATGTGAGTTAATCAACGCCGGCGACAGAGTACAGCAATAGAGCAACGACGTTTATCCGAAGTTAACGCGACGTACCGACATTGAGCCATTTAGAACGGAAATGGAAAAATCTTTAAATATTCCGCACCAATATCATTTCAGTTAAGAGAGTATATCTACAGAAAATGTGGAGATCGGTGGTTCGTAAGAGGTTGGGCAAGGTAGTACAAACAGTTTGGTATCCAGTTATTTCTCATCGAACCAGTTACACACCAATCCGTAACAACGCAGCTTTCAAGCGAACGGAAGACAAAACCGAACTATCATATCCTCACGTCAAACAACTAGATGCCCAACTTGAACTTCGAATTGTCAAGCGGCATCGGACTGCAATAAGGAGACGTTGACTGAGCTTGCGATTCGTAGGATGTAGTCGGAAAAAATGGTGGCACAACTTCGGATACACGATCATGACAAATGCCTTCGAACACTACAGTTACCATGGCCCACCACCGTTACGTAATTCACGACCAACTGCCGATCCACTCCGAGTTGATTGACGTGAGCATGTGGCAAGTTGATGCTCATTTTGTTTGCCTCTCAACTACCATCGCCTAAATCGTTAGGTAATTGACCTAACAGTGAAGGACAGGTCTCGCTCTCCGAACCGCATTCCACTTACGATCTAAACACGTTCGCTACTCCCCGAATATTCTACTTCTCCCTTTCTATGTAATACTTACACGTATCTGAGTCTGAATAGATAATTGAAGACGATAGATACCGATTCTCGCCTCCAGTGGTGTCCAACCTATACTAACCAAGATAACCGACACGGACCTCAAGGGTACCGACACTTTATCGTAGCGAATACAATCAGACCACTGAAAGTAATGGGCACGACTTAGAACTCGAGTTTATCAAGTGAACGAAACATCCGAACGAACACTGACAGGATGTCAGATCATTCATTCGTGAGGACCATAGCCGGATAATCGTGCCAGATTAATGTTCGATAGCAAGACTGATAATACGACAGGGGGCTGATTATGTGTCTGCAGTGTTATGATGACAAAGTTGGAATGTGCATGCTTCGACCCGCGGACATCTGTAGCACACCGTTGACAGCAGGTGCTGTCACAAAATATACGTGTGACAGTTGAACGAGGGTGCAAGGGTAATTGGTTGGGTACACGAGCAATCTGCTTCTGCATATGCTGGCTGTAGTGTCGGCTAATGAACTGGGCGGAACGCACCCGGCCCACATGACCCAAACACGGCTCAAATGAGGCGAATGGCAAACAGCTGCAATTTGGCAACGCAAGTACCCTAATCGACGCCCGCAGATGTAAAATCCGGACGTTACTGATGAATAATTAAAATCAAAACAGTCAACAAAAACAAGAGAGGCAAAGGAAGATTGCTTTGAACGACCTCACCTTTAAGATACTGGTCCCTGATCCCAGATTGTGTGATCTGCCAGTTATCAGATAAGTAGCGTGCAGTTTTCAGACACAGTGTGGGCGACTAGTCGGCATTGCACTCTCGCTGAGGCGCAGACGGCACGTACGTTATTACCGAGTTGGCGGTGCCTCGACATGAAAATAACTCATGTCACGCAGGGTGGCCATTTCGACGGGGGCGGGGGATTCGAACGGGGAAGTTATTCAGTAATTTACGCGCCTCATGGCACGCCTGCAGGTAAGTAAGCTCTCAAAGTAAGTATTTGATCTTCACTACATCTACAGTGCGCGAGTCTGACTGTGTGATGAGGCAATTAAATACCGCTCTCTAATACCATGCAGGTGGGCGCGCGCTGTAAATTTACTGAAATTACCTTCTCCCGTTCGAATTTCCCCCCGCCGTCTGAAATGGGCCGTTCTGACTGATTTAATTGGCACCCACTCGGTATACGTACGTGCCGTCGGTTGTTGTCAGTTCGACTACCCACACTGTTTGAACTGCACGCTACTTATCTGATACTCCACATCTGTGATCAGCAGCTACCGCGTTCAATCTTCCTTTGCCTCTCTTGTTTTTGTTGACTGTTTGATTTTAATTATTCATCAGTAACGTCCGGATTTTACATCTGCGGGCGTCGATTAGGGTACTTGCGTTGCCAAATTGCAGCTGTTTGCCATTTGCCTCATTTGAGCCGTGTTTGGGTCATGTGGGCCGGGTGCGTTCCGCCCAGTTCATTAGCCGACACTACAGCCAGCATATGCAGAAGCAGATTGCTCGTGTACCCAACCAATTACCCTTGCACCCTCGTTCAACTGTCACACGTATATTTTGTGACAGCACCTGCTGTCAACGGTGTGCTACAGATGTCCGCGGGTCGAAGCATGCACATTCCAACTTTGTCATCATAACACTTCAGACCACATTAATCAGCCCCCCTGTTCAGTATTATCAGTCTTGCTATCGAACATTAATCTGGCACGATTATCCGGCTATGGTCCTCACGAATGAATGATCTGACATCCTGTCAGTGTTTGTTCGATGTTTTCGTTCACTTGATAAACTCGAGTTCTAAGTCGTGCCCATTACTTTCAGTGGTCTGATTGTATTCGCTACGATGAAAGTGTCGGTACCCTTGAGGTCCGTGTCGGTTATCTTGGTTAGTATAGGTTGGACACCACTGGAGGCGGGAATCGGTATCTATCGTCTTCAATTATCTATTCAGACTCAGATACGTGTAAGTATTACATAGAAAGGGGGAAGTAATATTCAAGGGAGTAGCGAAACGGGTTTAGGTCGGTTAAGTGATAGCGGTTCGGAGAGCGGCCTGCTGTATCGCCGTCACTGTTAGTCAATTAACTAACAATTTTAGGCTGATGGATAGCTTGAGAGGCAAACAAAATGAGCATCAACTTGCCACATGCTCACGTCAATCAACTCGGAGTGGATCGGCAGTTGGTCGTGAATTACGTAACGGTGGTGGGCCATGGTAACTGTAGTGTTCGAAGGCATTTGTCATGATCGTGTATCCGAAGTTGTGCCACCATTTTTTCCGACTACATCCTACGAATCGCAAGCTCAGTCAACGTCTCATTGTTGCAGTCCGATGCCGCTTGACAATTCGAAGTTCAAGTTGGGCATCTAGTTGTTTGACGTGAGGATTGATAGTTCGGCTTTTGTCTCCGTTCGCTTGAAAGCTGCGTTGTTACGGATTGGTGTGTAACTGGTTCGATTAGAAATAACTGATACCAAACTGTTTGTACTACCTTGACCAACTTCTTACGAACCACCGATCTCCACATTTTCTGTAGATATACTCTCTTAACTGAAATGATATTGGTGCGGAATATTTAAAGATTTTCCATTTCCGTCTAAATGGCTCAATGTCGGTACGTCGCGTTAACTTCGGATAAACGTCGTTGCTCTATTGCTGTTCTCTGTCGCCGGCGTTGATTAACTCACATCGGAATTTGGCTTTCAGTCCACGCCTTATTCCTTTAACGGATACCTTCGTCCTACCGCATGTTCGTTTCCAATTTTCGGGTACTCTCTCGGTTGACTACAATGGCTTGACCCGGCCCAATCTGAACTTTTGTATCTTGGACTACATCACAGTGGACACCCCAATGTGGATCGGGTGGGCGTGTTGCAAATATATGCCGACGCGATCGTGTACACACAGCAACCAACCCATAGACCGCTGGCGTCAATGATTGTTCGTCGTGTCCTGGAGAACCGTCATCAGGTGGATTCCACGCAGGCATTCACAGTGCCTTCCACAGCTGATAGGCCCCGGTTGTCGCAGTTTGCCCAGGAAGTTGTTTCGGCACGTTGGTTTCCATCTTCATGTGTGCTGTGAAGTCCACGTGTTGGCTTACTGCTACCACGGTGACGTAGCCAACGACGGATTAGCAAACAGCACGGCAGTGTTTCTCCCATGTATGTGTTGAGTTTCAAATTCAGCCACTGTTTTCCGCTATGTAGTCTTTTGTACCGTAGTACGCATTTGATAATATGCACAGAAATTTATCGGGCCGCAAACTATGCACAACAATGTCTTCAACTGCCCTGCTGAACCGGTTTGTTGTCGTCACACGAAATGAATTTGAGTGACTTTGTTTATCATGCTAAATAAGATTGTGCTCCTGTCGTTCATGTTAGACTATTGTCTTTGGAGACGATCGATACTTCTGTGTCCATTCTCATTGTTTTGGGTGTGCATTTTCTTGCTGTTCCCGTGTGACAACCAAAATCAACTTCATTAATTTCTTACGAGGCTTATTATGCTGACGAATGTTCTCTGAGCCTCTGTTCAGGCTGTTGTATTTGCGATTTTTCTGTTAGCCCGTTACGTGATCACAACTTGCACGCGTAAGTTGGGATCGGCAGTCAAGGCAGAACGACTCCGTTGATGTAGGCACACTGAGACAGGCACTTGTGATCATAGCACTAGTGATTGACTAAATCCCTTCTGTTTTTGTGAAGGCTGACTGGGTAAAGAACCATGCGAATTACGGACGTCAGACACCGCATATCTGAAGATCAAAGTCCACTACAGAAGAGTGAGGCTAGTTGATGGACGTAAAGGAGTAACGTACATTTAGAGATGTGCATGTCGGTGTCAATGAATTTACGCTGCTCGGACTTCAATTGCTATAGTGACAATTAAACAATTGTGGTGAGGGGTTTGTACAAACTACCTTGCGGACGCAGAAATTTGCCTGCTGAACGGTTGTTCTTTGCCAGCTCTCCAGTGACATTTATGAACTTTCGTAGACAGTGAAGAACGGCTCCTCTGGTTTTAATTGATCACTAGTAACTCTCAAGTGAAAGCCGACTTATGTACAGATAGGCTATGCTGTCCATTGTAAGGCCGCTTCAGGAGATTTTAACAAGCTTCTTAGGCGAATCGACTCGGTTCAGCAATAGAAGGTAAGTGTGGTATAATGCTGTAGTGATTGTAATTAATAACGAACATTGTATGCTATTGTTGTTTTACTGCATGAATAATCATGTTGTACAGATACTGATTACAATACGATTTTGTTGGTTGGCGCGCCGCGCTATTATTACTGTGCAGAACCTGACTTGCAGTTTCCGCTGAGTACCTCTCCGGATTAATATTACGTAGCCCCAACTACCACAACTGACGTCGCGGTCAGTAAATTCTTTACGATGGATGTTTTCAAATTGGAAAATCCGAACATCCGCTCAATTTCACGGGAACTCGAAGATTATCTGGAACGCTTTGCAATTTAGTGTATTACCCGTAAGTATATGGGTGAGGAAAAAACGCCACATTTCTTCACGATAATTAACGAGGATGCGTACGCTTCGATCAAAAACTCGATTCGCCTCTTTCACTTCCGTATGATTCTCTGAAGCATCTGCCACTCAGGGATGTTCAGCTCGAAGCGGCGGAAAGAGCAAAATTTTATACTTCAATCAGGAGAGAAAATCAAGAGGTTCGTGCGTTTACCCTTCTACTCTAAACGCAAGCATCAAGGTGTAATTTCGGTGATCAACTACAAGTTCAGCTAAGAAATTGGTTAATCGCAGGAATCAGTGTCCCTCATCTTTAACAAAAGTTGATACTACTGAAGGAGGCATCTTTGCAATCTGCCAGAGATGTCTGTGAGCAATTTCGGAAATGTAAAGACCGCAGTGTATGAAGAACTAGCTGTGTTGTATTAACTCCAACAGTGCTGGGAAGCAGGCACATGAACAACAGCAGCATTTCGAAAAGGTAAATGGTCAGAGAAATATGGTAGTCGAATCACACCATTCTAATCGGAATTATGCAACATTGGGATAACTGTAAGTCATGTGGTCATAAGCATCCTCGAATTACGTGTCCATCTCGCTATTCCAA
>LOND01006860.1:8132-27488 GCA_014220965.1 Paragonimus kellicotti
TAACTCTCACACAGTTTACGTTGTTAACAATATTCTACTCTAGGCAGGAATCAAACAGGTGTTGGTCATTTGTGACCTCACCTGGTTGATTCCATACCGGTTTACATTAAACAGAGTGTCGTTGGTTCTCAATTTCACAGGCCTAGCTAATAGAGGTGACCGACTACCAAGGTTCCTATTGGAATTTCAACACACCATCCAAAGCGTACTTGAAACGAATAAAAGTAACGTACGGTTATTCGGAGTGTAACACAAGCAAAATTCTTACGTCATATTAATGCAAATTCCGATTTGTTGAACTCTAAAGTTCTGCGCAATTCCATATCTAATTGTGCAAAAAGAGTTTAAACAGAAGTCGATCAAAGGTCGATGAAAAACTGTGCGACATACTGAAGAAGATCAATTGACAAGACAAGTGAAATGAACAGTTATTTCAACTGAAGTCAACGCATACGTTTTCCATAATCTGTTTCAAGGCTTATCTGTTAAGGCTGTAATGAAGTAATGAAGTATTAACGCTATAAGAATTGTTTCGGTTAATACGTTCAAATGATAGGCTGGCAGAAGATGCATGAGCAGATATAGGTTACCTGTCCGGCGGTATGATACACCGTCTGAACCATATTAATAAAAAAGCTGAGAAAATTGACCGAGCGTATTATCAGAGACTATATAAATGAATTTGCAGAGAGAAAAAAGAATGTCAAGCTCAGTGTCATCATCGTCATCATAACGGCCCCAGTCTGACCAGAGTGTAGAGCGGCTTGGACAGTCAATCAACTTAACAGTTACGTGGGATAACCTAGAAGAAAATAACCATAAAAAGATTGAAAACTAACAAAAACCGGCCTTAATTTAGCCTCGCAATTAAAAAAGGTTAATTGGAGACTTCACTAATTGTCAGCAGTTTCGGACTACAAACAAGCAGGAATATCTCGAACGGTCAAAGAGGGTCTATCAAAAGGCCGGTTGCCAGAACGTTTGGCAAGCAACACTGTTAGACTCTTTGAATTCGCTGCATTCAGCAAAACAGCCTCTAGCGTTGCCGTTAACGTCTACAATGGAATGTACCCTGCTATACATTGATACGGGCATTTACTTATCCTGACTATGAAGACGTTAGTGCAACTGTAATTTTAATGGTAAATTATATAACAAACAGCTGGGTCTTTTGAATGTGTATTGCTGTGATGGAGAGCTGATCCTACGATGTCTAAAAAGATGCACAACTGATATGCCGTGTGCTAGACGTTAAGCAGTGAGACAGTACAGGGACAACAGTTTGCAGTGTCCCCTAGTAATTACTGCAAAAGAATACACCTCTCTGTGACACGAATTACGAGAAAACTCATTTGACAAAAATGGTAAACTCAGGTGTGGATGAGTTTCGTAGAACCTACGACAGCCAGTCCACCATCGTTCGTTGCAGATGTACCGTGAAAACAACCGCGCGAAAACGTCCTCCAAACCGTTTACGGTGCCTGAAAACTGTAGTCTATTAGCCGTAAACTGAGAGACTTAGTCCAAATGTCCGATATCCGTTTGAAATTGCTTACTGTATGAAGCGCTGGGAAACAAAGTAACGGTATGCAGTCAAGCTGAACTGGTGAGGTACTGTTTTCGACCAAGCGACAGAAATTGAGGCGTGATAAGTTTCCGCTGATTGTAAACGTTTCAGAGAAAATCTAAAGGATAAAGATGAAGGAATTCTAGGTTTTGTAACAAGACACAGTTGTGTCGAATACTCCTGTTATGGTTGATCACTGCGTACTTTAATTGCGACAAGCAAGGAAGTTTAAGCTACCGACCACATGCTAACGTTTATCGAAAAGAGTACACTCAGGCTTTGTGAATTTGGAATCGTGAACTTTGAGGAAGTGCTCGACCATTGACTGTACAAACTATACACATCCGTAGTAGATGATTAAACAGCTAATACAAGGAGGCTGCTCAAATACGCTGGGACAGAGATTCACGGATGAATTTGACTGTACCAAGTTTGCAGTTTTCCATGATCCGATGACACATAATCTTAGTGATAATCTTGCCTAGATTTCATTTGGCATCGTGTAAGACAGATCTTTCCAGTAAACACGAAACCGTGAGAGACGTTTTTTTGCTTAAGAACCTGCAACCAAAATGTCGTTCATGTAGAAGCAAACAAAGGTTAAGCCATCTAAAAATTTACGAATGAAAACTGGAGGAGTCTGAGTTATGTTTCGCGAAACGAACTGCATTCGAAAAGATAAATGTAATGCTTATGACGGTTTTAAATGAACTGCCTTTGGCATTTAAACCTCATGTTACTCACGGGTTAAAATAGTTTTGTTGAAGTAAGTTCAACATAAAGGAGAGCAGTTGGATTTCGCAGATTCACATGTGAGTTGTTTGGCTTCGTGATTATCGTCCTTGGGCACCAAACGTTTTTCTCGAGATGAGGTGCGATGTTAAGGTCTGTGAACTGTCAAGCGGCGTAGTACTTCCAATCTAAACCACTGGTTGATTCCTACCCTGTCAAACTTTTGTTTGTTTGGGGATAAACTGTTTGACCGTGCTAAGACAAGGTTTCTTTAATGTGAATGTAGCCCTGGAAACAGTAAGGTCTATGAGTGAACGTCATCTGACATGTGAATAAACGGCAGATACTCAGTGAATGTATTCTCAAAATAGAACGAAACCGAAGAAGTGACTAAGAAAAGAATGTGCCAGTGATTCTCAGAACCAGAGTCCCTTTGGCTAGGAAGACCAAAGCCGGCGTAACGTAGCTTTTTTGGGCTTCAGACAGATAGTTAACAAAGCCAATGCGAATTCGAGCAATCTAGCAGGGTTGCATGTCGTCGGCACACGAAACGATGCGGTCACCCCCAATGATTGTAACTCCGAAATTAATATCGTGATGTTGTTGTTTAACTACATGATTAATTAGGTTGTACATAATACTTACTATATTACAATTTCGTTGGTTCACCCACTTCTTCGAAGATTACTTGAGATGGTTTGAAGTTTGGTGTATTAGGCGAAAAAATAATAAGCAAGGGAAGAAACTAGCGCATTTTCTCACGGTTATCGGAAAGAATACTTACGCTTTGACTAAAAGTACCAACATTTCCAGATCCCCTAATAAACTTCCGTGCGCTTCTTTCAGACAACTGTTTCCTAGGAATGTTCAGCATTTAAACTTTGAAGCTACTGAAAAACCAGAATTTTATACTTTATTAAGAAAAGTAAATCAGGATCCTCGCGTGCTTGTACTTCGACTCTGAACTCAAGCGGCACTATTAATTTCGGTGACCGACGAACGAATTTAGCTTCCAGATTGGTTAATTGCACGAATCAATACTCCTGGCCTTAAGCAAGAGCTACTGCTACAAATGAACCATCCATCCAGTCAACTAGAGTCCTCTATGACTAATTTCAGGATGTTGAAGCTACAGTGGACGAAGAACCAGCTGTTTTACGCAATGCAGACAATGCCTGGAAGTAAGCACACCAACAATAGCAACAGTTTGAAAGAGTAACTTATTAAAATATGTGGCATCTGAACCGCTATACCCTAGGCAGAAATCTCTCCGGCATTGGAAAAACTTCAAGTCATGTGATCTTAGAGATTTTCGACTTGCGACCCTTTTTCACAAGTTCACCTGTCAAAAATTTGATAAGACAGGCTACATTCAGACCGTCTGCCATAGTTATACAACGCATTTAGTCGACAATTATGTGGAAGGGCAAAGACACTCATCTGACTTTCGATCCATTGCTTTGATCATGAATTTCATTGGTTCCATTTAGCTTGAGCGCCACGTAACACGACCACTTATTATTCATGGTTGTCCCAAATATGTTTTCATTGTTGACACCGGTAGTGTTGAGTATTTAATCGTAGTTGATTGAATAAAACGGTTTATATCTTCTGTTACGTCGAAGCCCACCGATTTTTTTCGTAAAGGTATTACTGGGCTTTGCTTATCTGACATTGACAATTGTGGCAATCCAGGATGATTGTTATATGTAAATGACTGTGTGCGTTTGCGGTAATGTTGTAGCATATACCTCGTGTGTTGATTCACTGAATAAACAATCCTTACGCCATCCACGTTCTTGGTTCACAACACTTTCACTCATAGGTGCACACCCCATTGCTTATTAACATTCACTGTCATTGATTCCGGCCGATCCACTACTGATCTTAAGTTCATGAAGATGCTGGTTCTCTTAGGATCAGAAGTAACGAACGGATTCCACGATATTTGATGGCTTCCAACGGTACGCAGTTTATAACCGCTAGCCTAGACGCATCAGGTATACCTATGTTCATGAAGCATCAGATAATTCTATTTGGTCCCCGTGACCATGTCAGTAATCGCCGTCGCAGTTAACGGCAAAGAGAATATTGACTTCTGTGAAATTTTCCACATGGGCTACTTCAGTTTTAACTTATTCAAAGCATGATTGTGCCATGTGTGTGTACAAATGTCATTCTAATCCATCCAGGTATGTTTCATGGCTGACGTAATATAAAGTTTGGCGGCATGTGCATGCGGATTATTGTAGCAAATTTCTGGTTGAACGTTATGTCGTGGTCGTGTTCGAGCTGACCAGAAACGTATTTTTAGATAAAACCCAGCTGAAAAATGTCCGGACTTCAGCTGGATCCGAACCACCGACAGAAACAACATTTCCAAACGCGACAAACGCTCTATCAGCTGAGCTACCAAGCCACTTCGGGAGCTTAGAAATTTCGCGGTCGGACTCACCTATCTGCCCAATCTACTGTGTCATATGGAACCCAACAAATGAACTAGGGGACTGACTGGTCAGACCGGATTTCATAACAGTTCACACTAGAATCCACCAAAGTCACCGTTGAGCATTGAAAGGTATATTTCACAACTTCATCCCGCTGTTTTCGCAATCCTTGTATTTCGGAAGACTTTCAACAGAGAAGTTCCCTATGCCTCGGTTACGGATAACGGCGGTCACTTTACCGCACAAAAGGTGGAAGATTATTTTAGTGGTTTGGACCGCCGGCATCTGCTGACTGCATCCAGACATTCACAATCAAGTGGAGCAGCCGTTGACTTCATAATAATTCAATGCAATCACTTTTACCGAGGTCGATAGCTGTGTTAATTATTTTTTGATGCATTGCAAGAAGGCAGCTTACATGACAACGGGCAGGTGTTTAACTAAGCTATTCAGTTGACGTGCTTCAAAAAGCAACATGCTGAGCCTGAGGTCTGCTGAGGGTGTTTTTCATCGTGGCAACAAATTTTTATTTTCCGGGGTAATATTACTGACCAATCACGGTGCTCGTCTTTTCCAAATACTCGATCTAGTTGTGCATCAAAGATTGATTCAACTTTACAAACTCCATCTGACACTAAGTACATATGTATGCGATACTAAAACTTATATTTCTGAGAGTGTTCCAGATTTGAATTCCGTTAAAGAAGTGGGTTTAACTGGACCGGTGAAGACAATAAAATCTAGGCGCCTGATGAAAAACCAGTCACCAATACAACAACCCAAACTTCCAATTTACCTGCAGTGGATATAGTGATTGTAACACAACTTAACAATGTGTTAATGTTGTTTACTTGCATGAGTATATGCTCTGTACATACAACGGATTGCGTTACAATTTCGTTAACCTGCCGTTATGCTATTTCCATCAAACAGAAATCAGTACCGGGTTTGAACTAAGTTCTTATGCGAGTACTATTGCGAATTTCCAATTATTACACAAACCCTTGGCTTATGTTCGATTGCAGCCAAGTGTGTTGCGCTCAACGACTCTGAACTTCGGTTGACTGGTGAATAATTATTGCTTAAAGTTGAACCATTGGTAAGCCTAGGCAATTTGGTAGCAATTGAAGTAGAAGAGTGCCCCAAGGGGCACACTGCAGTAGAAGTGTACGTAGTCTCCAAAAGCAAAAACATGAACGGATAACCAGTAATGTTTGTAAATACAATAAGGCGAGAAGAAGAGAAAAACAACCACACAACCTCCACTACGCACCACATCACCGAATCAACTTAAACAAGGACACATCCCCAAAACGAGACAAGAGTAAGGCTAGTAAGGCGGCTCGATGGCTACTTTTATTGGAATAACATAAAATCAGTAAAAAAAACCCACTAGAAAGATTATTTTCATAAAACTAACTAACGAATAAGACTGCTGCTAAATGTCAAAACTCCCAAGAATTGAACCACCAAAAGAAGCAACCAACCCCCTTCATGGAGTCCATAAAGTAAGGGTAACGATATGAAAGAGCCAAATCTTCATAGTAAAAAAGAATAGGAAGCCCACTAGATTAAACTCATTCCAACACCAGTAACTCAGTATTTTTCTCCCAACAGTATCCCCAAAATTTCACAGGACTAGCCTTCGCAGCAGTAATATAACCCCTCGACCAAACACATCTGATAGAATAACGCTACCTACAATTACGGTCGAAAGGCAATCCCTGTCTTAAGATATCAGATGCACAAGGAGACATCTCGTTATTTGTTGATTAAAAGCAACCCATTCCTGTTTGGTACTTGTATAATTAACCACCACAAAGCACCACTGAATAAGCAAGAAAAAGGATTCCAGGACCTCACTGGAAAACCCGTTACCAACAACAGGGCATAAAGTAGCCATCATTTGATCTTCAATTAAACTCGTTCCTACCTGGCACTCCGAAACCCCCTGGCTGGAAACCCCTCAAGATTTGAAACCTCGCGCACTCGGCGCCTGTAACCCAGTGGGAAAAATTCTCCCCAACAAAAGCCACTCTTATTCTTACGAAAAACAAATCATCGGGACCAGACAAAACGAACAATATGAAAACAGTTCAAAATAGGAACACAATGGCTCTTCTCAAGGAGCCCCCTCCAATCACAATAAGCCATCATGAGGAGCAATGAAAATATTTCAAAAGCCCCTAAAAACGCAAGTCTGCCTCTGCCTCCGACAGACTTCGGATTAAAAGTAGGCACAGATACAAAAATAAACAAAACGCAAATACTACTAACATACACCAAACAAAATAACACCAAATATCAGACCTCCCCAACATAAAACACGCATGCCCTCTAGGTCTCAAAGCCTCTGTGAGCAAGTAACCACAATATACCCACTCGGTCTCAAAAAGTAAACTCTCAGAATTATACTCTCAATCACTGACCCTCAACAAAGGTCGTCTCGAGAGTTTCCATCGCAGTAGGCATACATGCAATGCCCGCACCACATAACTTCCTGAAATAATCAACAAACACAACCAACACCTATAAAATAAAGGGGGTTTTATTCAACCGTCCAATGATGACAGAAACGATGAAACTAACAACTAGAAGCACAAAAGAATGACTAACATTCCGAGATGTTATACAATCTCTATAGCGAGTATCCATATAAATATGTAAAGACTCATCCATAACATCCATATGATTTCTCACCACTGAACCATACAATCTCCAATCAAATTACAACCTCCAATACAACTGATGACCAAAGATTTTCAACAAACTCCGCGTTTTCAAAATTAAATCCTTACCCAAGCAGTCCAAATTCGAAAATCAAAGAAGCCCAACAAAAGTTCTTGGAATCACCGTTCAAATGCCGCCAAAGTATAGTAAGGGGTCGACTGGAAGGTCTATGGGAGTGCGACAGCTACGATCAACTGTGGGTGATTCTCAATCTATATGAAAGTATAGTAGACCATATCCTCTGTATGACTGTCAACCCAATACCACAGAAACCGAAATAAAGGTTAAAGGGGATTAGACAAATATAAGAAACTATCGGAATATAAGGGTGTATGCATGTACATAGGTACTCTCATAACTTTCATAACTAACGTCTGGTTCTCCCAACGTTATCCTGTCACGACTAATCACACTTATCACCCTGGGTGACGGGCGGTATGTACCCCAACTAAATCTAAATTCGACAGAACAAACCTCAATCCACCTACTTCCGAGTACTTAATCTTTTAAACTTACGTTAACGAACCCTCAAAAGGTAGTGCACAAACACCACCGTGTAAAAAAATGCCGATCTGGATTCAATTGGGAACATAATACTCACTAGCACAAATTATGAATCTTAGACCGGTTATACACTAACGAATAGTGACGGTAAGCTCCAGAGTGGCCTGTCTCTTACGGTGCACACTACCCCGGAATAACAGCGTTAGCTGCCATACCTTTTTAGTTTAAACCATGGCCACAATATACTAAGTTTAGTAAAACAGTCTGTAATAGTTCTTCTAAAAAACCGCATCAAAAAATGTAAACACATTTCAGCAAAACCTTAGTGATTTTCCACCCAAGTCAAAATATCCCACAAAGTGTTTGAACCAAGAGGGAGAGGGATGAGCAAAATAACCGAAGATGTTGGCACTATGAATTCTCCACTCTCTTTAAACCAGCTCGGTCTGGATCATCTGAAAAACCAATATTTAACCACTGAGTATAAGGGAGATCTCCCAAACATCCACCAAAAACAGAACCTCATTTAGAAGCCTTGCCAAAACAAAAGTTAACGTGAACGAAAGGCGGGGGTGAAACAAAACCATATTCAAAATTTCGAAGTGACCTATGCAAATAACCAAACCAAAATCTGCAGCATTAGTCTCAGATCTCTCCGGAGAAAATCTAGAATAAAAAAATCTACAGAAATCTAAGACACTTTTTCAAAAGAGAGACAAAACCGATTCCAAATTAGTCTGAATTAAGCTATTAATTATGGAAAAAGAAATATTCGCAACACACCCCTTGGTAAGGAGTTCATTTTTTCCATCGAAAACCGCCTCCTTCCTCGAGAAAATTTTATCCAATCAGAATGAGCGGAACTGTCCAGAACAGTCGAGAGGTAACCTTGGTTATTTTTTACCTGTCCGACCTTTATTCCGCTATGCTCATTGGTGGATTAGTGACCTCAACTATTATTTTCGGTAACTGTCCTTCCATTTTCTGATTCGAGAATGTTTTAGGTCACTATGCACCATATAAATACCTTGTAATTTTCTCCTTGTCGCACACGTTTTTGGAGCGGAACAAAGCTGCTTTTTGCACCCGTCTTTTGGTTTGTCTTGGGAGCAATTACGGGGACAGTCGCGTTATTTTCGGGACCGAGATTTTCCGTGTTAATTATTACAAGGAGGAGAATCCGATTTTTTTTCAAGCGCATTACTAGATGGAGGTGAATACCTAGAGGGTTTACAACATCGCGTACAAAAGATTTTACGTAAGTTTCAAACGACGTTTTTCAGATAATTCTGTGGATCCCTCTAACATGAAAAACTAACAAGCCGCTCTATACCACGCCGATTCTGCTCTAATAACAGGCTCCGACTTTTCAATATCCCCAAAAAAATTTTCATATCACTAACCCATCAATATGAATTCACATTACACTCTTGGACATCCGAGTTGGAAATGCAGAATAATTGAAACTATTACTACCAACATACACCCTGCGATCAAATAAAGAAAAAAGACAACTATAATCCCCAACAGCACTACTTTTAAAAGAAAAGTCAGAATCTCACTACGGGTGCAGCTTGAAAACATTGATTTATTCGAGAAAACAGAAATGAACGGTTCAAGAATTGTTGTTCGGGAATGACAAAACCGTTATCCTCTGTTTGGTGCACTCGGCTAACATATCTTCAAGAGAAGCAACCCATATTCACGATGGTTAACATGGTTAACGGGTGGCAATTTCGAATCGCGAGCTGAATGGAATGTGTCGCATGTTATTGGCCAAGTCTTTGGAAGCATCTTTGCATTTGCGTTGCAAACCGACCAGACTGTTACTGGAATTCGTTCATTAGATATTATTTATTTGGTGATTGTCTTGACATTATAGAAGTTGGATGCAAGCTGCGCAAGTTTATATGCAGCTGGCAGCGGAAGAGTTTGGACCAACCTAGCACGGGATGCTAGCAAATTTCGGTGTGCTAATCTTATGATACGATCAATACTCGGGAAATACACAGAGCTATTGACATACTATACTGGTCCTAGTTCGTTATGTCGATGGTTCGGGCAGTGAACTTCATATATTTATGTAGACTCTCGGTCTATATGTACACCGTCAAGCAACCGAACTGGTTCACCGGTGTATATACGCCAAGTGCAGCTGCATGATCGTAAGTGCAATATGTTTTTAACAGTATTCATGTCGACTATCATCACAGTGGCTCCTGTGTCTGATTCCATTTTCACACGTCGTTCTCCAATATCGAGTTTCACAACATACGCAGTCTTGGTACTTCTGGCGTACCACGTGAAATATGTATGTTGCGGAAGCCATGGAAATATGAAGTTTACTACAAAGCAGAAGAATAACGGAACTTAACTACCAACCGGACAGTGATATCATTTTCGAGGCATGATTCAGGCGTAACGAAAACCTATTCCACAGGAACGAAGCAAACTCAGATGACAGTGTCCAAGTCCGACTACTTTTACGCAAGTTTGGCACGCCGGAACACGACAAGTAGTGCAGCTATATTCTGCCGAAGGACTCACGTGAAATGTCATTCTTGGCCACTGTACAGTGTTTAACTCGCATAATCAACGAGCATATTTCATCATTCAGTATTCGAGGTATTTTGTTGCAACTCAGTGCGCAAGAATCTGAGGATTTTTCTACATTCGCCGGCGTGGTTAATCGTGAGTGTGAGAAATTCCAGCTTTCAAATTTCACGGGTAATCATTTTCAAACGTTCGTTTTTGTAGGTGAGCTTAAGTCAGCATCCCAGACATGACATGGCACAGTGTGACAGATGTGCCAACGATTGATAGTTATCAAAAACAACAATCGACGGACTTAAAACAAGCAGAATAGCGAAGAGAACGCCGATGTATGCGCCATCAATGAGACAGGAAATACCCAGACAAAAGAATTTCGGAGATACCGCTAAGCGCGTGTTGGCATTTTGCGCGAGTTTGTCAATTTCGAAATCACATATGCCGGAGATGCGGGACAAGTGGAAATAACGAGGTTTGTTGTAGAAGAGCAACCTCATCAAGGCGTTCTCGAGAACCCAGTGGATAATAGTGGTCGATTCAACGTTGTGTTCGTTGCATTCGACTGTAAAGTTCAAGTAACAAACTACCGCACATACATGCTTTCATGCATACTTTCGTATGTTAACACATCACGGAAGGGTACGAAAGTACGTGGGCCAGTGGACATGGCCTCCTCGTCTAAGACGAAGCTTAGGATCATTTACAAAGACCGGCAGAGTGATACAGAACGTCTTAGAAACGCGAAATTCATTTGTGAGGCAGTGAAACTGTGCGTTTCAACCTAGTAATTCACACGCTACTGGTAAATGTTACGTTGTTAAAGACCTTAAGTTCTATTTATTAGGCGTGGGCTGGAGTATTGAGCTGGATTTATTAAGTATGCTACTGAATTCAATCAGTATTCAAATATGTCCACTTGTCAATATACACTTCCGTATAAGACATTAAGAGCAACGACAGGCGAAGACAACTGCAACTGGAACTACAGAGTCCGGTTTTGAGACCTGTTTGTGAACCCACTTAGGTACATGTTCCTTCATTCTTGAGGTCAATGATCTATCGGTTCTGCCTATGTAACTTTCTCCGCAGTTACATGAGAATTGGTAAACACAGTGTGATTTGGCGCCAATAGGTTGATCTCCTTTGATTGTAGGCACAGGTAACCTGCGAGTCTTATTAAGGACCCTCAATTCGGCTGCGTTGTAAGTACGTTTCAACGAAGAGACAATTCGTTGGGTTGTTCGCATCGTCGCGATATCCCCTTTGAAGGGTAGCTCAATGTATACTAATTTCTTTGGGACATCAACATTCTTACTGCTTTTGGGCCTCCATTCGCTGTGACGCTGAATAAAGCTTCTGGGGTACCCATTACCCTCCAGAGTCGTCTTAAGCATTTCTAGCTCTTGCTCAACACAGTCGGATGTGCAAATGCGGCGTGCTCTGGTGAACAATGTTCTCACTACACCCCGCTTATATTTCACCGGGTTGAAACTAGTGAAATGCATATACTGACCAGACCATGTTGGTTTCCTGTAAATGCCACGCTTTATTGATCCGTCAGCCCTTCGTGTGATGAGTATGTCCAAGTAAGGCAGACTGTCACCAGCCTCTGGTTCACACGTCACCTTGAGGTTGGGATGAACGCCGTTAAGCCGCAGGACAAATTGTTCAGATAGCTCTCGACTTTTGGCAATGACCAACGTATCATCGACATAGCGTCTATAGTATGATAATTGTGAGATGATATCACTCAGTTGCCCTTCTATCATGATCATGAAAAAGTTAGCGAGAAGGGGGCCTAATGGACTCCCCATCGCTACTCCATCGATTTGTCTGTACGGTGTGTTTAGGAAATTAAAACTAACATTCTCCGTACACAATAAAAGTAACGTTTTCAGATAATCAGTTGGGATGGGCATAGGAATATTTTCCGCAAAAAAGTCCACAGTTTCTCTCAGGGGACATTAGGTAAAGAGAGACTGAACATCTATGGAGCACATATGTTCATTCTTGATATTGATTCGTTCCAACTCATCCGCAAGTTGCAGCGAGTCTTTGATACTATAGCTGTCAAACTTTTGAATGGCTGGCTTCAAAATCTCGACCAACCATCTAGCCAGTTTGTGCTGAGGTGAATTTGACATGGCTAATATAGGTCGAAGTGGCATACCCTGCTTGTGAGTCTTGGGAAGACCGTACAGTTGAGGTGACGAGCAGCCGCCGGGTTTTAGGTATTTGTATGTCTTTTCATCTATCCAGCCATGTTTAAGAATTACTTCTAACTGGTGGCAGATTCTTTCTTCTATTAGGCAGATGTTTTCTTCTTTGTCTAGAGTTGAAATTTTTGTCTATCACTCAGGATTGATAACATTTTTTCCACGTAGCTCGTCTTATCCATGACTACTGCTCCCGGAGCTTTTGTCTGGCTTGAGGATTACAACATTTTTTGATCTGAGTTCCTGCAAAGCCCGAATGTGCCGAGCTGTTATCGAACATTTGTCGATCACACGATTGGACGTTTTTGTTATTGTTGGTTTCTTTGTTCATACCCCCCCCCAAGTACTGTAGACGTTAAATTGGAAGTTTCCCGTGTTATTGGTTATTTGGTACTGACGAGCCAATACGAAATGCTAGCATCTACCAGTGTTCGTCTTCTAACTGTTTTGTTCAAATTACTGAAGGGATATAACTGTTTTAAAGATCTAAATGTATGCGCCTCTCTGTCAGCCGTTTAATTGTTGATTTACTTTTGTTAAGAAGGAAGATATTGCGGAGGCGCTTAAATTGTTACAAAGGGCCGATATAGTTTTACCCAATCACGCGTTTGCACTTATTCGTCTTACCAATAGTTGATGTTCTGGTCAAATCGGATCAATAAATTTCTGTTTTCTGGTTGGTTGATTGTCAGACTGGTCACATTTATTGTTACCATTAAGGTCGTCTTGGTCACGTACTGAGTGGCAGAAATCCAGTGTACGCCCTCAACCTTCGTGTTCTGGTTCCGCACGGTTGGTAGGGTTAGAACAACTTGTCGGTATCCCTGCTCGTCCAAATAAGTGTTTAAGCACATGCGAAAGTTTGCAACAAAAGGGTACAAATGACAATTGGAATGCAAACAGGCAGCAGTAAATAAATGGGGCCGCAACAGAGCTTCGCTTTAGGAGACAACCAGAGAGTTAACTTTGACAATGTGTGTTTCATTTATCCGAAACCGGTAGCGTCAGCATGAATGGTCCAATTTATTCCTGCCAGACATTTCGTGCCGACATTCTGTGAAGAGTAAAGGTAAATGGTTGAAAATAATTGAAGGTCGATAGTTTGGAAGGTTAATAAGCATGGATAACCAGGGAAGTGGAACAGTCATTTGCAGACGACCCTGGTGCGTTAGGGAATTTTGCTGGTTTGAATGCAATACACAAGAAGATTGTAACCTTGGTCATGTCCATGTTAGATGGTCTTCGTTCAAGTTTCTTGTAGAATTATAGCTTTCCGTGCTTTCCTCGAGATATACGACCTCAGTTACATCCCCACGTGGACGCTGGATGATTGCTTCGAATTACTGGATTGTGATTACGCTCCAGTTAATAAGGTTACTCATTTTCTTGACAAAATGTTTCTTGACTGAAACCATTGCAAATAAGCCGTCTAAAATTGACTGGGTAGGAAAATGCAACAACGGTAAAACTATATGTGACAGACGTCAACGTAGTCCGCAAATGGCACTGGCTTCCGCAATGTTTGACCAAGTCTGTTCTGGCTGTTTTGCATCATTTATGCTGACGAGGTCGTGACCACAGCGGAACTTGTACTAATGTCGTGTAAAGTATTAATCGGTGAGGCTTTTACTGGCCATGTATCAACTACCACGTCGGGCACCTCGATAAGCACTGGGCTTAGTCTGTCGATGTTCATAACATCGCGTTTACAGTTGCGCTCCACACGAAAGTTATACCGTCTGATTATTTGCAACGGACCTGTATATCGGCCGCAAAAGTTGTCCAGGGGCAACAGCACAAGTCAAAACGTGAGAACAAGTTGACAGACGAGGATCTACGTACGTTGGCGTCGTCTGTTCTCTTGGTGGGGTTGGTCGGAGTCGTCTCATGTGTTGGGCCAACCATCCACTGAACCCAACGAAGTTACTGAGTCCCATTGCGCATGGAGCAACCACCGCTCCAGGTAAACGTAACGAGCACCTATGGACTAGTTTACAGGAGGTGGTATGTAAGTTGGCTTTCAACGTGTTTTGGATAACTAACAAAACCAACGGCAGAAGCTTATGTCACGAAGTGTTGTTGTTAGCAGATAGACAACTTTCAACTGATGATATAAGCGTTAGATGCTGGGTGGTAATCTGTGATGCGAATGATACTACATCCTAGCTCGTAAAGTGATGTGAACATTAATTCAAAATGTGACTCGCGGTTAGTGGTCACTACAGCGGGACAAACAAGCCGGGCGACTCAACGTTCCAAGAGTGCTCATGCGGTGATTTCCAAAGAACAGTTTGAAATTGGTATGGATTCTGGTCAACTTGCAAATTGATCTACGCATGTTGAGATATAGGCGTACCCATTAGAAAGTGACAAACGTCCAATTAGGTCAACATGCACATGATAGAAACGCTCGTGAGTGACCCCAAAACACTGCAGCTGGTGACGTATGGTCTATGTGTCAAGCCCCTCTGGAGAGTACCTATCAGTGGTCAAGCGTGAAGCGTAAGTAAGCGGTTTACGGCTTGTGAAGACGATAAACTTCTGTTTTTGTGAACATGTCGAAAATGGCGGATACCGAGATATATCGCTGAATAGTTCCTTTCCGAAAGCACTATACTGCGACTCAGCTTGGTTGTAAACGCTTAAAAATTGGCCAGTGGGTACCTGTCGTCAGCGAGTTGCTGTTGCAGAACCGCTGTCCCAGTCACGACCACCATTAAAAGGACGGAAGGATGATAATGCAAGAACGATGCCATATTGGCGATGATGGTTTTCTATTCGATAATGCCACTATGTCCGGCAGCTCTAAATGAAAATGAGGAAGTCGATGAACGGTTGCATTAGACGGGCACAGCTAGAGATGAAACGGCGGTAAAAATTAACCTTACCGTCTACCCGACGAAGTTGTTTGAACGACGTCAGTTTCGAGTAGTCCATTATTTTCTGCACTTTGCCCAAGGAGATTTTTGATTCCGCGGTGCGAACGGACACAGCTAAGTAGATTGTCACTCCATGACGCAGCAAACAAGCAAACAGTGAACGAAGATGCACGTAATGTTCCCTCCGTGACGGTTTAGCAATCAAGATATCATCCAAATAAGAGTAAATATTGCTCAGTTGACCACAGATATTGTGAACGAAACGTCGGACAGTTTGAGCGACGTCGCTGAAACTAAACGGCATACGTAAAAATTCGAAAAGTCTAAAGGATGTTACGACTGCTGTTTTCGGAATGTCCTTAGGGGGTACCGGATTTTGGTTATAAGCGCTTACCTGGTCGATTTAAGTAAATAACTGCTTTCCGGATGGGTTGGCCGTCTAGTCCTGAATGTGGGTAATTGGGGTTTTGCCCACGGCAAGGTTAGCTTGTAATGCGAACATGACAGCTATATAAACCTTTAAACACTCTGTGCCAACCCAGAATTTTGGCAAGTATAAGAGAATCGAAATGAATACGCAAAAGTCCAGGAAACAATCCTGCTACTACGGAATCCAGGGAGGTCCCATAAATAGAATATACCGAGTTTTGTACTGGCTTGAACCACCGCACGACATCATCCTATTTCAGCCAGACCGGTCTGTTGGAAGAAACACATTTGTTTCGACCTACCCAGAAAGAACTCCCTTACACCTACAGCCGGAAAATTGATATCGAACAATGTGAAGCGACATTGCTGAAGAGGAGGAAATCATTGAGGAAGCTGATAGCCCGTTCAATTCCCCCGTCTTGTTGGTTAGGAAGCCCAATGGTAAATTTCGATTTTGTGTCGACTTCAGACGGCTCAATGAGATTACGGTCAATAAAGTCGTAGCAGTCCCAGCGGTAGCAGAGATTTCGATAAGCTACAGAACGCCAGGATATTTACAGTGTTAGACCTGCGGTCCGGATATTGGCAGGTTCCAATCAAGCAATCGGACCGAGATAAAACGGCGTTCACAGTGGGAGAAAAGCAATATCGTTTCAAACGTATGCCGTTCGGACTGTCAGGTGCCCCGTTCACGTTCAGACGGCTGATGCTGAAGGTTCTAGACGGATTGAACAATACTGTTGTCTATGGAGACGATATAGTCATCTACAGCGCGGATGAGTCGGAACATACAGCACACGTTTCAGCTGTGTTGCAGAAGATTGAACAAGCCGGCCTACGGATCAACAGTCCAAAGTCGCAACTGGCGAAACGAACGGTAGTACTGCTCGGTCACAAGGTCGGACAGGGTGAGGTCCAGCCACTGCCCGAGAAACTGCTGACGCGATCGAGGGCCGTTCCGGGTGCCAACATCGAAGAGGACGTTGCGACAGTTTCTCGGTGCGTCCCGGCATTGCCACAGTCGTTTCATCGAAAACTCCAATGAACTCGCCAATCCATTATACGCAATTCTGAAAAAGAATGGTCGATTTCACTGGACAGAAAAAGCCAATAAAGCGTTTGTCGGAACCCAACAAGTGACGAAGAAGCCACAGCTGACCCTGAAATTGCTAGTGGCTGGACAGGGCTTCATTGCCTCAACGGATGCGAGCTACGTAGGAATCGGAGGTGTACTAAAGGTAGGAAGACGGTGTGGTGGAATATGCCAGTCGAGTATTAACTCCTGCTGAACGAACCTACTCAACGACAGAGAAGAAGTGTTTGATGTCATAGGGCTTTTGGGGAAACATGGAAGCCATTACTTGCACTCGGCGACGTTTCCAGGTTGGAGACCGACCACAAGCCGTTGGCAATGAACTTTTAATTCGGCGAAGGACCCCCGAGGAAAGCTGGTTCGTTGGGCGTTGCGACTACAGAAGTACGACTTCGCAATTCGCCATGTAGCTGGATGAGAAAACTATGCTCCAGATTTGCTGTCCCGAACGCAACACATAGATGAAGTTCAAAAGGACATGATTGGAGTTAATAGTATCGAACTGGAGAGCGATCCCGGAAAGCTACAAACGGCACAGAGGATGGATACGGCTATCCGCACAGTGATTGACCACCTTCTGTTGGGAGAACAACTGCCAGAAGACGAGAGGAATCCGGAGGTGAAAGCTTTCAGAATGCACTGGTCAGAGTTGCGGTTGAATAGTGCCGGAATTTTAATGCGTCAACTGCGGGAGGGAATAAGCGTGCCTGTTATACCGACGGAGTTGAGAGGACAATTGTGAAGGAATGTCATCAGCTGGCTCATACGGGATGTCATCGAACTTACGAAATGCTGAAGCAAAGGGCATACTGGCCTGGAATGAAGGATGATGTCAACACTTATGTGCGGGCATGCCAGCAATGTCAGCTACTGAAGAGCACTAACTACCCCGGTCAGTATCCCACACAACCAATTCCGGTCAGTGAAATTGGGGAACTATGGTCGGTGGATGTGATGGGTCCCTTTCCAGTAACCACTTCCGGAAATCAGTACATCATAGTCATGACTGAACATTTCACAAGATGGATTGAAGCAGCCGCTATACCCGATCAGCGTGCAAGCACTGTATGCAGGGCGGTGATGGAACACATCGTTGCAGACCATGGAATACCGCGAAGCATATTGACTGATCAAGGTCCCTGCTTCGAAAGTGAAGAGTTTCGGAACTGTTTGGAGCGCTTGGGAATCAAAAAATTCGGACGACGCCATACCATCCTCAATCAAATGGACTGACGGAAAGAAACAAATCGCACAATCAAGGAGTGGTTGGCGGCGAAAGGAGGGAACTGGGAGGAAGCACTACCATTCATTCTGTTGGCCCACCGCTGTTCGCCTCAAGGGACAACGAAGAAGTCGGCGTTCGAGCTAATGTACGGGCGTGTACCACGCCTGCCAGTCGATCAAGATTGGTTTATGGGGAGACCGAACGGATGAACACGCGTGAATTAGCAGAAGCGCGAAAATTGGCCAACCAAAACTTGGCAAACGCACAAGAAGTTTTCCAAGGAGCAGTTGAACTGCAAGGTTGTCGGGTCAGAGTGCTATGTTTGAAATTGGTTCGAAAGTTAGATAGAGAGACCGGCGAAGTCCGAGTGCGACAGGGTTCTTGTCTAGGAAGTTCCTGGCAAATGGAGGGGACCGTATGTAGTAGTGGACCGCCGTGGTCCAGTGTATCTGATTAAGAATGAGAAGACTCAACATCGGGTGCACGGAAGCCAGCTGTGTAAATGGTATGACAGTCCGATCAGAAGAGAATGCACACCTGGAGCCGCGACGTCCCCGAAGCCGGTACGGAGATCGTCGAGAGAACGGAGAGAACCTGAAAGGCTTTTGCTGCGACTGGAACAATCTTTGCGGGGGGAGGAGTGTAGTGAGTGAGTAGGAGCGATCATGCTATACTACTCACACCACTGTAATTCAGTAGTGGAACCAGAGCATATATTTTGGCACCAGAATAGTTGCAGGAAAAATACAGGAAGAATTATTGGAGTGCGGCATTGCATGAAATGACTCTTGGTACGTAAGGGAACGTAAACGAACTGAGCGTTGACGTCTGTGGCAGCCGTGGCGGTCGGGGCCGAATACCGTATGCAGATTAGTGTTTTCGTTTGTTGTTGAAACGCATAACCCACGCGTTGCTGTCCCGAATAAACAATCCTTGTGCCATCCGCGTTTTGGCTCACAACACTAGTACCGAAAGTCTTCAGTT
>LOND01006861.1:15947-28203 GCA_014220965.1 Paragonimus kellicotti
CGACTAAACTGAGATTTTTATTTCAAATGTCCATTGTAAACCTTCGACAATAACAAGGAATAGGTCAATAAAAACTCTCGCAATTCGATTTACACTAAACTGAATAACCTCCATCTTAGAATGCAACATATCTCGAAATCGGTTACCACTTGCCAGCTTAAATTCAACTACTTTTCTCGGCGTGTAACGGCTGTTCGACTGTACCGAACTACAAATATTACACTTTATTTTCCAATATTAGAATAAAATGAGTTACAGTAGACTGCGAACGAAGCTTTTGGAAAGTGCTTCGATGTTCAAAATGATAAACAGGCATGCGGGAATACGCTATTCCTATAGAACAAACAATGAAAAGGAAAACGAAGGCACGTAAACTTACTGAGCTTATTCATCGTTTGACTGGCATGAAATACATTCCAGTTTTCGTATCTACCAAAAATTGTTGACATTTTTGCGGCTTTCCATCGTAGTCTTGAAGTTTACGCCTCTATTTTGGTGAAGGTGAAGATTGCTCTTTTATTCTGACAATTAGCCAGAACCCTAGGAGAAGCCATTGTCACAGTTCATTTTTGGTGGTCCATAGATTAGCCGATTTCTCAGCTGTAAAGCTATACAAAGGCGCAAAGTATGAGTTTAAGGAACATATTGCACAAGTGTGTTTCGATCCGAATTAATCTAGTATTCACTGATATTGATGAGTTATATGAACAGCGCGTCAGATAACACTCGGATGTCATAACCTACGCATGATACCGTTCATTGCTGAGTATTAAATATAGCGCGTTTAGTTCTAAAGTGAGAGAGGACGTGTGGTGCTGATAAAGTCAAGTTGAATGAAATACAAGTGTACTGCATCCTTTAAGAAATGGTTCGAATTTTCCGTTAGTGTCGAAGGTTTACAATGGACATTTGAAATAAAAATCTCAGTTTATTTGATTGTACTCAGTTAGGATGTAGCTTTTATATACCTTCTTTATTACAATAAAAACAACAAACGATATTACAGAAAGCGTAACGATTACTAAAAGGTAGTTACTTTAAGATAAATTAAAAAGTTAGATGAGATCAAACTTTCTATTAAACGCGAAGCAAATGGTCTGAACTCCTTTTCCTGTCTTTCAGACCAGCGACTAGCCAAGACTATCAAAGGAGTCTCAATGCTTGACGATGAATGTCTATCAACTGACCAGACATGGGTCTGCGCTATGTGAGTGGTATTTATGAGAGTTTACACTAAACCGTTCATCAAAGACCATGTTAAAATTCCGTTTGATTTTTATTTTGAAATACTTGTTTACACTCCCCTCAAATCGGCTTGTCCCATTGCATATTTTCGGTTAACGCGGTCTGGTATAAACTAGATTATGAAGATTGATAACTCAACAACTTAAATGTAGTTTAGTTCGAGTTGAATATGGCTGAAACATACACATCGAAGAGATTTATTGTCCTGTAACAGACAGTCGTAGCATACGGATGCTGTTTTTTTAAGAACATCACTCCATTTTTCTTGAAACTCGACGAATATTTTCGAAACTTGCTCCATTACTTCATTACCTGATGCTGAACAAGTTTTGATAATGATGCCACTGCTTTCGATGTTATGCACAATAAACGTCTTTCATTTTCAAGTAGCCAGTTTTATCTTTTATTCCAGGTGTTCTTTGAACAGTATTCATAGAAGGTATTTAGCTCTGGCTAGATTGGCCAATCCTGTCAATCTGGGACGATCCAGCGAAGAGATTAGATTGATTGTTCTGGTCATAACGCCGACCAAAGAAGTGAGTTAGATGAGTTAATTTCCACTACACGTAAAACCGGTCTGACGCCACAATGTTAAAATGTTTTCACGTAGTATACGCTAATAGTTTATCCCAAACTGCGTACCTGCAGGCAATTTCTAAAGAACGTATTGCTGTTGAGCCGAAAATAGTTACGATTTACTTTAAAGTTGACGACGATATATGAGGAAACACACTGTTACCGATTGGAATAATATGGAGGTTTTGTAAATTAACTAATGAATAACAATCATTGTTTTCAGCGTCCGTTGGTTAATCTGTTTGCGGTTGCCTCTAATGAGAGGATTTTGCAGTATTTACGCAGCATGGTTGTTAATAAATTAGGCTGAACTATTTCATACTGCTATGCTATCACGTGAAACAAGTATACCGTCTTCCTGATTGACACACGTTCAATAAACGCAAGATCACTTGGGTTATCTCCGAGGGGACGAGATCAGTGGTTAGCTCCAATTACCTCAAAATTTCATGTCGAATTCTTGGTATGTCAATAATATCTACTCCACATGAAACTCAATGTGTCGAAGGAAAAAAGTGTGTATTTTCAATTCTTTTGGCGACGTATGCTGGAGGAAGTCAGTCATTGAAACCAACGTCTACGAGGCAGGATGAAGAATGTTTTCACGTTTAATAGGGCCTCGCGGCTAGCAACACTGTGAACTAGCCTAAAGGCCAGCAGTTTGAAAAAGCGCAATTGATTGAAGTTACTTGTGAAGTGCGAGATTGTAACAGAACATTATAATTCACTTCCCTTGACCGTACGTTTAATTAATACTGCGTCCCCGGATCAGTGTTAAACCCCTGTATGAGGTCGGAGTAGTAATGACTGAAAAGTAGTCAGTGTCGCTGCGCTAAGATAATAGTGTTTTATGAAACCCACGTTGGCTGTACGCAGTCTGGTTGCGAACTTTGCGATGGTCATTCACCTGTGTTCGCAAACTGAGACGCGTTGATGTAATTAAAATCAACCCTTATATGAAACACTTCGGAAAAAATAGTAAGCGACCTCTCTTCTCGAAATATTCGCTTACTAACTTTGGTACTCAAATGCAATGGACTGACTGAAGGAATGGCACCCTAAAATTCGGAATGCTTTGATGTTGTCGGTAGAAAATGCACGACGAATGTGATTCCCAATGAGCTTGTAAGGTTATCTCCGACCTTGGTTGGGTAATGTTCTTGTAATTTTTCCACTAATCACTGTAAGGCTAACGGATTCTGGCGACACTCAACGATAGAACAGGTTGCATGGAAACATATATTAGTAAAATCCACATATTTCATAAAACCTTTTCTTCAATGTACATCTGATGGTATAAAGTGTAACTAATATATATATATATATATATATATAAACAACTAGACCACAAGACGAGCTTCTTGCTACTCATTGACATATCTCAATGCAAACTCCCAGTATTTAACTTTCGCAGTTGGCTTAACGTTTGGTTAGAATAAGCATTTTCTGAATATTGATTTCTGAAATATATAGTGTGATTTGGACATTCCGTGTAGTTATATTTTAGCTGCTCAGCTACTGCTTGTAATGCTTGAGATAATTCAGCATTCGGACAGAAAAGTTTCAAGCCCTGCAAAATCTGCTGTTGACAGAACTTGTAATAAACATCCTGTATTTGAAGTTTTTGGACAACGAACCGTCATAAGTTTATTTGGACCACATCCGTGTTTCATTCCTCCACATAACATATTCATGACTTGTGCTGCAGAAAGGAACTAAAAGCGATATTGAAGTTGGACGCACGATCGCAACAATTTTGCTAGATCCGGAATTTCGGGCAGCAATCATGTATGCGGGAGACGAGATCGAAGTCAAATCACTTTTCTGGTCTCGAGCAAAACAGTTATCAACACAACAAACAAGTCAAGTCAGACGGCCATCAAGTATGCCGCAACACTTGCAAGTGGACGAGGAAATGGTATGAATATGGTATTACTTATTTATTCTTCAAAAGATAACGTCCACAGCACACTTCTTTATTTAGGAGTTGACCGGTGTGCTCAACCTTCGTTATTTTTTCTAATGCCGATACTGTTGCTATGTCGGAGTTCTAGGGCCAAACTCGGTCACAGTTTTGTTAGAAGATAAAAACGTTAACTTCAAAGGTTAACAATGCTCAATAAGGGAAATTGTTTAGTTTGCACTATTTACTTTTTGGTTGTGAAATACAAAAGATGCTCATCACGATTGTAAGAAACTCCATAGTGTAAAGACTAATCATTTACCTACCTATCTCAACCCCGTTCGCGACATTGAACCAATGTGAAATATTTTCTCTAGCCAATTTGTGAGGGCAGGCCTGAGAATGGAAGTTGATGAAAGTATTAAAACGTTCTTGTCTGCTACGTCAAATATCAGATTGTCAGTCTAAACGTCTACGCTCCGGTGGAAGGCATGCTGCCGGGTTTCCAAGCAAAACGTGGATATTATTCTCCCTGATTTAATATGCACGGCTGTTTACTCAAACATTAAAAGTAACCAGCTTCAAACAGCACTTAAGCTATCGGTAAAAACCAAAAAGACGCTTTATGCAACTACTGACTCACACTCACCGTTGTTTGTTAACAAAGAATAGCCCCCTTCCTATTGAATGTTATGATAATTAAAAACACACCTTCCCTTTCTTTTGTCGCCTAGCTGTCGTTTGTTCTTTAATCACGATTGTATGTCAGTTAATGGTCAAACATTAGCTCACGGTCGTCGATAACAATGATGGCAGTTCAAGTATTTATTACGGTGCTGGCAGATCAGACTCAGAGAAATTAAAGACCTCATTATGAATAACTTCCATAACTGAAACCATCCATCACTCATTTTTGGTTTCTCAGCAAACTATTGTGTAAACCCACATTTAATTTGACAATGGTCGCTCAGCGTCAAATCAGTCGTCCACCAGGGACTTTCTAAATTGCCATCACTGGACGACCAGTTTATATTTATATCTATCGATCAAACACACAAAACTGGTAAGTCTTAACTCACAGTAATCTAAAGATCAACACGTGCTATTAATGATGCGTCAAAATACGGAATCAGAACTGTTTTACCACATTACTTTTCATATGGTTTGCGGGGTGGTTATCCGTGTTTCTCGCATAATCGAATTGAAGTTAAGCAACTTCATTATACAGTAAATGGCATAAAATTGTTAACATCTGTTCCTTATGATCCTTTTCCGTTGAACGACTACAACCCTGAGGACAATTCAGGTTGCACGGTTTGGGAATAGCACAGACTTATCACTTCCCTAGGCTACCGTTCCGGAAGTCACTTCAAGCAACCGTGAAAATTTGAGGTTTACTAACTTCCACTCACAAAGTTGTTTAGACAGACACAAAGTAGGACGAAATTGGCTTTTTCCTTTAATACAAACGAATGATGACAGCAATCGCTCGTGTTTGCCTCATTCCATCGTTTCCGAATGTTTGCATAATTTGTTGACTAAAAAACAAGCGAGGATAGTGTGACATTTGTGCCTATAAATAGTTGTGGAAAAACATCGTTATAAAGTGGAACAAATATCATTGCGGGAAAGTTCAATAGTATGAGTTGTTGACAATGATTTTTACAGAGTTACGAATGCCTTCAGTATGTTCCAGCAAAATGTGTTGAGACAATTATGAGTGACAACCTATCATTATTCAGTAAAAGCTAGGATGTTGGAGTTACGTTGATTTGTCGATAGTGAACCGTCAGATCGTACGTTTAGTTGGAACTAGTGGTAAGTAATAGTTGGATGAAACTGACCGTTTATTTAAGAACAGTACGACAAAGATGATGTTGATATCTTATCATTTTTTTTATTATCCACGTTTCGCTGATTCGTTAAGTGGATGCCAGCAGCAGTCAACATGTGTTGCAGTGGACGTTTCTTCCAAAACAGATAGCGTCAGCAGTGTCAACCATATTTCATCCCAAACATCTACCATCCTGTCTTGATTTCACTTGTGTACAAGTGACTTCAACTGGATTACAAGCAATTCTGCAGAAATCCAGTAAATCGTCAACTGTAACGTCCACCACACACACAATTATTATTTACAACCAAACTGTTGAATAGAAGGAAATTGTAGACACATAAAAGAAAGCCCTAGGTATATTGGAATGGATGGAAAACAACGTAGAAAATAATTCATGGACTTCTCGTTTACTGCTCAGTACCCAATGCAGGAACACCAAACAAGAATCGTCTATAAAAGCAGTCTAGCAAAGAATTTTCATTAATGTAAACTAATAAATAATTCTGCAGTAAAACGAAGTAAGCCGATAGACAAACAATTCAACAAGTACGAGTCTGTTCATCTCAAATGTCTCGCGTTAAAAAGTAACTCTTCTAGTAAAATTGCTTTGCACAAACGGAGATATGTTGACATGCTGCAATGCCAATCAAAAGGGGAGTGTTATACAACAAGTGTGAATATGAGTGCTTGCAGGCCGTTAGCCCCATCGATGTTCGAGTCTGAGACTGCTACCAAGTCATGCTTCAGCAGAACCAGACAGTCTGGAACCTTCAACCTGCTACTCTCAGATGACAGTCAGAATTGTGGTTCAACAACTTATTCTTCCCAACTGACCACATATTTGAAAACAGCCTTTGCGTCCACAGAACACTTTTGTCCAGTCCGCATCGAAAAGTCCATTGGATCATATAACGCCCTCAATTCTCCCAAAATCTGTGTTATATGTACATACATATTTGTAAATTTATACATTTTAAAATTCTCTGAAATTTTCCTTTCGCTTTTGTTACCAAAAAGGATGTTCATAAGCGGCTGTTTCTAGGTTTTTCTTGACACACGTCATTTCTATTTTCAGTTAAACAACTTGTGAAAATCTCAATCAAAATGCAATCGGTCTGCGATTTTTGCTTTTTTCACATTTGTGTTCATTAAAGTCACCAACATCGCCAACTGTAGCCGTTTGATACTTTTTCCGGGGTGTGATGAAGTGTTTGGTCAATTCCCGCATACAATGGAATGCCTATCTATTCATCATTTTGTGTAACTTGTCGGGATTTGATGGTTTAATCGCGCAGCAAATAAGCCAGAAGTGACCCATTCCACTGTTTTCAAAATTATTCAAACGTTTTTATCAGATACAGTGTGTTTTAGGCCGTTTTTACTGTACTTAAGCTCGAATCTTCAAAGTTCCATAATCTTTTCTGAAGCGTTCGGTTAATGTGGGAGGGATGAAGCATCATAATTTTGTTTAATGTGAGGAAATCCGTCAAATAAAACAGTGTGCATTACACCCAAAAAGAATCGGTGTTCGAAGGGTAATAAAGATTTTTACTTCTCATGAAAATAACTCATTTTTTGAGTAAGACGGTTCGACTTCATGAAAAATTTCGCATGTAAGCATAAAAATGTAATTAAGAAATCTGTAATTTGCAAGCCTTTGCAAAAGTGACAGATGTTCAAGATTCATTGCAAGTCACCACTAAGCTCGCTTTTTTTCCCGTCTACTCGCCGTAGATCTCGTGAAAATAAACGGTTGTTTATCGAACGACCAGTTTGCAGTGTTTCGTCGTGACCGCTCGACTATCAAGCGATGGATAAAGTCGGGGTGAGCGTCTACATATATGCAAGTTCCGAATTAAAGATGAGAGACGAAGGATAAACAAGCAAACCATGCATCATCCAACGTTTAATTTAGTATAACTGTATGCCCACATGAGGTTTGACATCTTTTTAGGTTCGCATTATCCACCATTCTCAATTGCAGTTAATGCTGATCCACAGACAATATATAGACAACAATAACATTTGTTGCTCCAGTGAACCACTTTCAGTTTATCACCAGTAGAACAAAATGTCTTCCAGACGGGTTATGGTATATACCACAACCAATCTTGAGTAACCCCGAAAGAGTCCTGATAACAAAGAAAACATTATGAACTTCGGTTTGTCGTGGACTTCAGTCACTAAAATCTGCAAGCAAAATGTCTTGCGCAAACCCACGCACAGCTCATCTGGACTATTTTTGCATTAGGGATGTTCTACCTGATTGGTCAGATCCATTGAAAAAGCCCGAATTAATGCGGGTCAGATCTGAGTTTGCAGGAGCAACGCTTGAGGAGTGCTCGGATTCAGATATATTTCGAGTACCTACCCTGGATTCAGTTTGTAGTAAGTTAGATTTTATTTAACAAAACGACCGTACGTTTTCCTTCTGAATAAATTGGTTTAGTCGAAACTGCAACATGTCCTTCTCACGGAATGTATACATAATCCTTCGAGGCAGGTTTGTAAAATGAAAATTTTCGCCATTTCTGGATGGGTTAGTATTTTCTTTTGAAAGCATTTTCTCAGGAGCAGTACAATGGCAAAAGTGAAATTTCTTTTAAAAAAGGAACTATGAACATTGATTATCAAAATGCATCGGTGTATAGGCATATGGACATCATTCCTGATATCAAGTTAGTTCTAAGCTGAAGCTGAGCATAATGGAGTGTCACTTAATGAAGCAAACAATTACCCCACTTCTGTAAACAAAACGGTTAACAAGATATAAGTAAAGTCGAAAAGCAGACGATTGACGTCGCTAAAACTGAAACTTCTTGTGACTGCATGACTGGCGGAATGATACACATTGCACTAATAAACCACTGAAATCAGATATGTTTACACAATGAGTAGCAGGGGATTTCGCTGATCGGATTTAGCAAGCTTCGTGAATTTCAGTTTTCATATTCAGGTGGTGGTTCCAGACAGCCTATTTTGAAAGGAAACAAGACTTAAACTTTTTGTTGTCAGTACTACATCATATCCACCTCCGGTAACTTGACTCCAGTTTACCATTACAAGAAGCAACCGTGCTGACCACTGTATACCGGAACCTGTTCTGATATAAACATACGTCACTGTTTAGTTCAAAAGCGAGTAAAGTTTGGGCCTAGTTAGTTTTTCTTAAGAACCCGGCCGACAAGTCTGAGGGAAAATTAGGGAAGCCAATTATTTATCGTATGTTTTGCGGTCTCTTTTTCAGTATACGTTGAAAACAGCCAACAGGAGGGGTTTTGCGGTAAGGTTTCAGGTTTTGTGGTTATGCCTAAGAGATCATTATACACGCACTTCATTCAAATGGACTCTCAAACAAAACGTGCACGGTTTTAGGGGAATTTTGGAGTTTGAATAAATTACAACTTAACCTAAATGTTCACAACACTACGGGTCATCAGCGCAGTGACTGAAACGAAATTTATAGAAGTTTATTTCCACGTATAAAATTTATAGGAGCGTTGACGCTTTAAAATATAAGTTGGGAGAAAAAAGGGTTGCAACATGAAGTTAATTAGTTGAAATGGTTTTGTTCATCAGTTTTGCTGAAGAGGCTGTAATAGTAAGTAAACCAGAAGGTCCCACTTGAAACAATATGCAATTACAGAAGTAAAAATATAGTTAAATACATGAAGCACTCACACTTACCTTCTGTAATATCGGACCAGTAATGTGGTAGTCTCCGTTTCAAATCTCCATACAGTCCTGATCCGACCTTTGAACAGTATTTCTTGATACGTAGTATGTTGATAAAGAGCAGAATCCACAAAATAGAAATGTTGGACAGTTCACTCAATTTATATCTGTCCTACAGTGTGAATCTAACGCATGGTAATTAAGTAATAAGACTATCCTACGAAATATTTGTTGCAGTGGGTTCTCAGCCGTTTCCAATAAACGAACCTACATCATACAAACCGTAGTTTGCCAATCGACTGAATAGTTAAAAATACAATGCAACCGAGCTGTTCAGCGTTGATTATGGGCTATCTGAACTACAAAACGCAATGCACAGTGGAGATCTATTTGTGTTGCTTGAAGGAAAGCAAAAGTTTAGCGAAATTAGAAATTTCAACTGATCGTTCAAAGGTGAAAAAGTGTGGGAAGTGACGTATGGTGCTACCCACATGTGTTTGCGCAGTAGCAGATAATGACGTGCATTAAGCAGAATTCGAAGCTAGTGCCTTGTTCTTAGGAGTCACTCCGTTTTGAATCCCATCTAATCTCTGGGTTCATCTTGAGTATACTTGAACTCAGATATTTTTCTGAGAGAACGTTTACTAATTCAGTAAACGGCTATCCGAATGACCCACTCACAATGACTGTGCCAATGACATTGAATATCGAGATTAACACTTCGGGTAATTAACTTTTTCCGATGAGATACTATTTTCTAAACCGTACACCTAGTTCCAAGTAAACATTACAATAAAAGTGTAGCTTGAAGTCATTTACAAAGTTACGCGTTGAATCAAGCCCCTCTACAAAATAAAATGTAAGAAGGAAACGATGACCTCTAACAATCACTGCTTGTGAGGACAGTCCCACTGTTATAGTGCCTACAATATACACTGATCACCTGATTCAATGTCAGAGTCAGTAGACCTTAATCGAGTGGTTGCAACTTTGAGCAACAACCGAATTCTAGATCGCTCGCCTTGTAAACATTGAGTCACGCAAATGACTAATCCAATCTTCACCGTTAACGCTTCAACAGCTGGTCAGCGGTTGCTCTGACCAACCCCTGTGACGCAGAATTCGAAGCGATTTTAAAGATGGATATCAAAGGCTCCAAAGTTTGTCACCGTACACAAACACTCCAAACTGTTTTAGAAGGCACACTGATTTGATATCCTAGACCCTAAGAGTTATCAGTGTATTCCGTTATTTGTGCTTTTCAGTGTTTCAATCGAAGGATCTTTATCACGAACCCATTTCCTCTAAATCTTCTGCATGACCCTTACGAAGTCTTCCATCTGCTTACAATACTTTTGTGAGTTTCCAACTAGATGTCCATCCACGTATCTCAACAGCAGCTCATTGGAAGCGACATACTCAGTTCACGAATAATGGACAAGCACAAGTACAGGTAGTGAAGCACGTACAGACGACCTGATTACTCACGTGTTCGGCTCCACTCCGATCGACTGAGTTGTGGTATAGGGAGTTTCTAAGCCAGTGATACTAGAATTAGGTTAACAAGGCATGCCGTAATCCTACACACATTGTGTGCACTCTGCGGTCACCCGACACTGAAAGAATGAAGTGGACCTAACGAAAACGGAAGAATAATGGCGACGCTTCTCAGTTATGGGACAGTTTTTTCCTTATCGTAAATTTCACACTGACTTGGGAATTTCTTCCGGACCTGCAGTAGGCTGTTTTTTAACTGAAAAACTATCATCCGACCAAGTGGATGGGAATAAAATGCGGAGCCTGATGCTGCACATTGAGTTATGCTTTCCAGTTTGCACGTAAACATATGTGGCCGGATAACGGCTTATATACAAACCCCGATAACAAATCCACAAGCGCACAAAAATATAGATTTACTCTATCCGGACTGCCAAAAACAGTCTGAAAATCAGAGAATACAGTCCATCATGTGAATAAAACTAATCACTAAGCAAAGCTGCAATAAACCGGTGACAAAAAAGGCCTTTTTATAAGGGTAATGAGAATAAACGGCTCTAACTATCCAACTGTCGTGAACAGTTCTTACGCGGTTTAACGTTCAACGAATGATCGGCTTGCATGCAAAATTAACTCAGTGACGTTGTCTTTATCATTCGAGGTAAACGCTAATGTCATAAGCATGGGTGATGATGAAAAGATACTTTAGTTATGCATCACTAAATGGCTAGTTACTATATTGTCCCACACATGGGTCTCGCCAGCAGGTTCTCTTAAGGGAGTGGTGTTGTATGTCCAAATAGAACTTCCGTCTTATCCCCTTAACTGTTGAGCCTGTTTATCTCACAAGCTAACTTGCAGCGGACGAACTTACGAGTGGTCACAAAAGCAGTGGGGTAGGTGAAAAACTGTCTTTGTAATATATAGATGTAATGCGTCTGGTTTACAATTTTATCACTCAGCTCCAGCGCTTTGGATCCGACCGTGGTAAAACATATTGCTTATCAGACCCAGCTGAGTTGATACAGTTGCACACCACATTTCTGGTCAGTACTGAAAAAAGCAATGTAGAACTTTTGATTCCTACAAAATAATATGTGGAAGTAAAATGGCTGAGTGAGGCAGTTCCAAAACTTCCTGTTACTCCAGCGTCCATGACTTCGTGAGTTGGCTCAACAAGGACAACTTCAACCCAACTGCGAGGTCCTGGTCACAGAGTTATCGATTGAATTTAACAAAACGGTTCCATTCATGCTTTCTTCGAGTTGACAAGGCAAGCTGCACTCTATTCGCACAAGGTTGTGGTTCAACAGTCTGTTTTGATCATTCGATCATGATTATTTTAAGGTCACTGACGATTAACATGCCAGTCTCATACGAACCAAGACCAGGGCTCACACTTTGATCAGGATGAGAATATGCAATAATGCTGAGTCGTGATAAGCCAAGCTTAGTGTTTCGTTTCGATGCGGACTGGACAAAAGTGTTTTGTGGACGCAAAGGCTGTTTTCAAATATGTGGTC
>LOND01006863.1:12862-25908 GCA_014220965.1 Paragonimus kellicotti
CGATCAATTGGTCAACTACTCACGTTGTACAGCCTGCGATGATTAAGTCACGTATTCAGCATTGCCAGCTGAGCGTTTACCGTACCGGGCATTATATACTGAGACCACCAACAGTTGGGTGAAACCACGTGGTGGTCAAGCGACAACGTGGTCACGAAATATGAAGAACCCTGACTGCTCCACTGAGTAAAGTGGGTAGGTGTCGCCTGCCTGGATGGGGTCCTCGTGATCACTCAAACCGCTGGTTAGAGACGCTATCTGAGATGGCGGCGTGTCGCAGTCAATGGCGTACCTGCATCCATACCATTTCTAGTTCTTTTGCTTAGACTTCTATTAATTTTCAACCTTCTTAGTAACGTTTTCTTCTAGGATATTCCACGTCACTGTTGAGGTGAGCGGCAGCCCGAGCCACAGTACCTTTTGTCAGGCTCCTGGCAGCTATAATGATGATGGTCGGTTGTGTGCCATAAATTCCCCTGGAGAAACTCACTTTGTTCCTTTCAATTTATTAAAAACCTTCGATCGGACGTACTTAGCATGATAGTTTGCTGATGAAGTTATTGTAATTTGCCGACGTGTTGTCTTTTGCATAAGTGGTGCACCTCATCCCAGCAGAAGTTAATACCGACTGACCTGATGGTTCATACCCGTCACAACGAGACTGGACCTTGACGTGGTGTGACGGCTTGCGCATCTCGATGACCTATTGGGCTAAACTGGACGGTGTGATCACCACACCGATAGAGTCACTCATGCCAGGCAGGCCAATGGGTAGAGGTCTGACAAACCAGTCTCCTGGTCCTCCAGGTTGGGGGTTGGAAAAGGTTGGCATCTTTTTCCGGAAAAAGTACCAGTTCTGGTACATTGCCACCCAACCGCTGCCTTGCGGTACAGGCTTTTGAGCCAAAGGCTTTGGTTGAGAACCCTAATCGTTCTCCTGTCTAGGTCTGGGCGTCCTGGCAGTATCTCAGCCCACACACAACCATGAATATTCACAACAACAATAAATCCATACTGCATCGGCCGTCTCGCAGTATAAACCGGGTCGCCCTATCTGCTGCATACAGCAGGGTGGATAGGCGAAAACATGCTACTGCTGACCCCTCCTCCACTGTATCAAGTTTTAGTTCGGCTCCCCACTCCATTCTGATAATTCTCACAGTCCCACAACAGATGTAGCTAACTGTAGTAACACTGAGCCGGTAAGTTCCGTCTCTTGCCTTTCAGCTTCAGGCCTCCCTCGTCCCTTGCTTAGACCTAGAACGCGAATTAATATAGGTGCCTTCAACGTTCGCACGCTAAAAGATAGGTCAGCAAGCGGCTCTCGCACGAACGCTAGACTCGTTGCACGTTGATCTGCTGTATCTCGGAGACTAGAATCCATGACAGTAGTCAACGTATGAAACTAACAGCACCTGCATTGTCTACCGGATACTGGTTATACACTTCGGGCGACTCCACAGCCGCTGTTACAGGTCAGGCTGGGGTAGGTATAGTTCTCAGCACGACGGCAGCCGCATTAGTAGATTGGATTCCTGTTAACAGTAGACTTTGTGCCGTCCGCTTGGCAGGTTCTGTTAAAACCAGCTCTAGACGCAAAACTTCAGAAATTTATTCATTGTGTCTGCTTATGCTCCTACTGACTGTAGTGAAATCGGCGTCAAGGACGCATTTTACTCGGATCTGGCCACTCTCCTTCGGTCGACACGTGGCTCTGATATAGTCGTTTTGGCCGGAGATATGAATGCCCAGGTCGGTCGCCTTGGTGAAGCCGAATCTCGTTTAGGTGGTAGGTTTGGGATAGCATCACATCGATCAGATAATGGTGGGCGATTGTTGCAGCTATGCGCTGAGCATAATCTATTTTTAGCCAGTACTGGTTTTAGGCATCGTGCACGTCAATGCTATACTTGGCGCCCGCCTTCTCCGAATCAGGCCTGGTCTCAGATAGACCACATAGCCGTTAGTTATAGGTGGCGGGGTTCCATTCAAGACTGTCGTTCTTATTGGAGCACGTACTTGGATTCAGATCATACGGAGTACGTGACCTAACCATCGCAGGCTGTGCAACGTGAGTAGTTGACCAATTGATCGCGCATCCCGAGCGTTCCGGAATACGCGCCGGCGAACTGCCGCATTGCTCACTTAATGTGGGCTATTTGGCGGAGACAACGATGGTCAAATACAGCAAGCTTGTTGATATCTTCCTTGCGAACAGGCCACGTTTCCGAACCATAGAGCAAAACAGAACGTACACAAGCATTATATACTCTTCCTTTCAGCAGGTCGACCGGGGAACCAATTTGCTGATAGGTAAGTAGATTTTTCATTCCCGAAGTGACGTAACGAACGGCTAGCAGCAAGAGATTCCATATATTTGGATAAGAATTGAGAGGGAGAAATCAGGGACGACAGTTATGTGGACCCAAAGCGTTATCGCGATCCGGAGCGGAATAGCACGGTAATTTCAAAGATGACGGGAATGATGCCAAGACAAACGATGAGCGGATTAACCGTGCTACAAACGACATCTGGACAAAGATGTTGGCCGAACATTGCAAGCGGCGAAATTGGAAAAGGTAGACGACACAGACAATCTAGAGTAAGTGGAAAGGCGGGTAGACGGAGTGACAATGAGGTTGGATGCAAACAGGCGGCTGAATACTCCAACTTCGTCGTCCGAATAATGAACGTGATTGGTGTTGACTTCCAGAATAGGCGAGAAAAGGTCGTTGGGAAATTTTTGAAAGCAGCCTTAGCTAAGCTTCAGAACGACTTGCTACCACAGGAAGTATATGCTGATTCAGACGCCTTAGGGCTGGAAAGCCGCTTCACCAATAGTGATCGATTAGGCGTTACAAACTGCAACAAAGCTAACATAAGTGGAAGAGGTGGGCTAAACACGGTGTAGTTTGTACATGCGGTTCTTTGTATGCACGGAACGGATGCAGACATGATCGGACCATTTGAGAAAAAGCATCTCACCAGGTTTGCGAAAGTGGAGAATAAATGAAGGCATTTCAGCAAGGAGATTATGGTAATGTCGACTAAAAAAGAGGTGGGGTCCAAAGAAACACAATCATACCAAGGAGTGGCGCCTAATTTGGAAAGAACTGGGCAGGAATACATCACGGATGCATGGGCTGCCGTCGTCTCGATCAGGATTCCTGATAATGAAAGTCACAAGTTTGTGACAGGCAGTTAATAAGAAAACTGTTTTGCATCGCAGTCTGTTTGGTCAACTCTCGTTGATCTGGAAGTGACCTAACATTACGGACGCTGAAATCGCCAATCGCACACAATTTAGCATGGGAATCCACCCGCAATGTGTTCGGTAGAAGCAGTAAGTGTGTTAAAATATTTTGCAGCCGAACCGCAGTTGGGTGAACGATATACGCAAAATAAGCACTTCTTTCAGGTTGTGGCAGGGATCATCAAACAAATGATTTGAAAATCAGAGGAACAAAATCCAAAGAAGAGAGAGGGTCTACAGAAAACGACCGGTGTATGTATGCATACACTCAGTCTGTGAGGCTCGGATAGTGGGACAGAGGGAATAATGAGGATATTCGAAATAAATAAGATCCTTATCACCGGTTATTTGGACTTTAGTCGAAATATAAAAAATGAGGGAGGATGAAGGTAAATGATGGTGAACCGAATTAATATTGCTATGGGTACCACGATTGTTACAAAATAAAAACGTTAGTTTCTTTGAATTCCGCCAGAGAGAAGAGAGTATAATAGTATTAACGGCTGGTCGTACGGTGATAGTTCCGTGGCGAGAAATTAGCAAACAAACCAGAGGATTGAAGAGGCAGACCACATAAGGTCCATATAGGATGAGCGGTGGCAGACTTCCCGGTGATCATCAGGATCACCTACCAACCAACTGTTCTACTCTTTTTATATCACATGATTATTGTCAGTAAGCGAGTGTAAAGATGTAGTAAAGTACCTGCGAATGCATCGTATAACCTCTTTATTTGAAAGTTTGTCTGAAAAGCCAAAATGCACTTTTATCACTTCATCCGGTCGACCACTTAAATGCCTGCACTAAAAACTCACTAAAGAAATGAAACATGCGGATGCGACGTTGAACTATGAATAATTGGACGGAATGATGAAAAGTATACGATAATAAAGAAAACTGTTGAGTAGTACAAAATGCGTCAAACTTACTCAGATCACAATGTATAACACATGGTCACATTAAACTCAACGGGTTAGAGAACAGTTTCCCCACAGATGATCGGGTTACATTAGTTGATGTAGACCTGTTCTCGTCGGTTGATTCTCCAAACTGGCTATTCCATTTTTCATAAGCACTCAGAGAGGAAGAGGCAAGCGACGGTTTTAAGTTATTTAGACTACGTATAAAATCACTGAGATTGATGGGTCGAATTGCTTGAGGAGATACTGTTCGAAGTTTCGTAGAATCGATGTCTATAAAGAGAAATGGATAAAAAAAGAACGTTCTGAGTCCAGTGAAACAAGTTAAATACTGAAACTTGGGCGTACACTGTTACTACTATGTGTGCGCCTGAAAGATACCGTCAAATGACAAACCAATAATGATGTACAACGTTTGCCCGGGAAAACTTACGTGGACCATTTGAAAAAATACGCCGACATCATTTTAACGGCTTGAATAGATCCACGGACAAAAAGACAACAGTTCACAACATATAGGAAACCTACTTGATGCATCCAGTCAAAAATAGTCAGGTACTAGAACTAGCAGCCGGTACTGACACCACTGAAAACTAGACGAAATGGTCAAAACCAAGATAATCCGAACGGTGGGTGATCATACATCCGAAGCGCGCAGAACAGAATAGACGTGCAAAGTAAACACAATGGTACCTAACCAACGCTTTACGAACATCGAGGTGTGAAGTTACAGTTATTTCTCACAAGCGCACAACGTTAGCAAACAAAAGAAAATGAGCTCAGTGAGTTTAAACCACACAGTAATAATAATAATAAATAAATAAATAAATAATAGAATTCCTAAATAGTATAATGAACAGTTCCAATCGGTATAAAATTAAAAATGATTGATTTATTTCGCTGATACTTCAGCCGTATGCGACTTAAATTAGCGTGGTGCAAAAGCAATGAGTGGCTGGAAAACAGCAGCAGTGGACGTGCGTAAACAGATGCACCTACGTGGATCACGTTGAAGATAAAACAAATACATTGAAAAGTATCCCAAGTGAGAGAGTAACCAATCATTAGCGGAATTGCGGATACACAGTTTTTAATGCTGTAAACGATTGTCAAACAGTCAACTCAATGTATGCAAAGAAATCCACTATAGCTTGGTCGGTGTTTTAACGATCAAACAAAAACTACAAAATCCTTCGGGAACAACAGGTAAACATCACATCCGGTGGAGGAGCGCACATACATCCATAAATTGACAGACAAGGTGATGTAAAACAGAGAAACGTTAAGTATCGGACAGATAGCCATCTAACTCTGGTGAAAACGTCAGTTATTTGAAGTGACCAGACCATGAAGTTATTTAAAGTAACTCCCCAGACACTTGAAAAGTGAAATTGTAAAGGTCCGTTGGCTACACGAAGAGGTTTTTGGCATCAGCAACAAGTCATAAGCAGAGACAACACATCAATAAACTGGAATGTGTGGACAGACAAATCGCCGAACTATGAAAGTCTTGACAATCTGAACAGGCCATCCAAAAAAGAGGGAGAAGAAACTGGGGTAGGATGTTTGATCCTTACGCCACCTCGTTTACATATTGGAGCGAAAGGAATTGAGCACAAATGCCACATAAAAGGTGAATAGAATGGGAGAGAGATTGAGCACAGAAAAAAGAACAATAGAATCAGTGGCAAGTGATTATAGGACCACAAAATCACATAAACTGACCACGGTTAGTGAAACAGTCAAGTAAGAGAGCAATAGTCGAGAACCAATGACAATAGGAAGTGATGCCTCTTTATTCATATTGCCAAATTCATCGCCGTAATCTGGAAGACATAGACGAACAAATTTAGACAGTCCACCAAGCGAGACCAAAACGGAACGAACTAGGCGAACGATACTATAGAAAAAAAGAACGTTAGTAAAGATGGGCAAGTATATTCAATGTTCATGTGAGTTCTCTGAAAACCTGTAAGTCATCCGGCCAAAAGTATCTGTACCTTTATAACGAACGATGTCATGCGGCTTGCCGTGAGTGAATCAATTTTTCAATGTAGGAATATCTTAGCTAGTGGCTAACAAAAGTCCTTAGACAGACCTTGAGAACTAGTAATGACAAACCTTCAGTATGTCGCCAATCGATTACGTCGCGGCGACGTGCCCGTGTGACAGAGCGATAAGCGAGCTGGACGTCAGAGACTAGCACATCAAGAAAGCATTTCCATAAAGAGACGGGGAGTGCACTGGATGCGGGAGGGTCAATTTGATCCTAGTTTTCAAATCAGCGCAAATCAACGATTTCCGGTCGATCAGTAAAACCTCTCTTAGTTTAGGTAATCTGGATATGGCCTGCATTCTGTGTTCCTTAGTGATTAATTTTGGTTAAAACTGAATCAATCTCAGATTTACTTTTGATTGGCCTGCCAAAGTTGTAGTCCGTTCAGCCTTCTTATCCCATACAAACTTCATTACCATCTATAACCAACATTGTATTTCGGATTCTGTTAACGTGCTGTATCGTATATTCTGTTAGGTAACAAAATTAACATTAACCTGGTTCTGTAGATTGGATGTTGAAAGGAACCAATCAATCTATTATTACGAGATAGGGAATGTGTTATTATGATAACCACGCTGTGTCGGCTGGGGTACGAAACGCTCCGTCTGCTGGTCTCACTTCTTCCGGGTGTCCGTTGGATATTGAGTATACCGGTGGAACTACAATTGGTGCACCAGCGACCACTCACATGCACGTGTGCTGGCACCCTTTGACTAGTCACCGCAATAGGCAAATCCAGATACACATGTTGCAAACCACTGAGTATGTAACTAAGTGTGGTTATGCTCAAAACCTAGGGAACTAATATGCAGCCGGAAACGGTAGTTGGGATCGTCGCAATCAAAATCTTGCTGATGACACTCTTGAAGAATAACGTTTTTTGGGAATGTGGTGCTACTGCCCCCCAAATTATTGTCGCAAAACATGCTGAATGCAACGTTCTGACTTTTGACTTTATTAAAAATCACATTTGCAGTGGATATAATAAGATACGAGAAAGAAGAACGTAAAACCAAAATATGACAACTTGATGACAACCAACCCTAGATTTCTGCTGATAAAAAAACAACAGAAAATATCAGTTAGAAATATAAACAGCAAACACCCGCAATGCTGACACGTTCTCGTATTTCACTCCGGAAGATCGATAAAAAGACACTACTGCAACCCATGAAATTGGTAATCGGAGTGTTCCGAACACTACTGACACATGGGATGACTACTACATCATGGGTGATCACATGACAATTACAGCTGACATCAATAAACGCAGCTAATTAGGGACTATGCCACGAATGAAAGGGAACGTTGAAGTAGTCGACTATGTTAAAAAGCAATTCCTCATTCTCTGGGTAAGATTTTGGAAGAAATGGAGAGTGAAAACATTACTGTCATTAATCTACTCACAAATGGCTAGAATGGACATGGTCAGTATTAGTGAGACGGGCAATAAATAGTAGTACTTGAAGCTTATGCCACACGAATTGCTGATCACAAAGTAATGATAACATGTTCCGAAAGAACGTGTAAGCTATCAAAAACATGTGTCGGTGACGTGACGTTTCTGTAGTGATTTGAACACACTGCTGATATATGTGTTGCTATACACTAGACCTACAAAGTTTCAGTCTCACATAGTGCAAAGTCGTAACTTGCTCTTATGGTTTGAAGAAGTCTGCGATAGAAGTGAAACATGGCCAATGAGTGTGTTTTCCGACTGTTTGCAATTCTGTCCTGAAATGAAATCGCAATCAGTCTCAAGCATACTCTAATTAACCACACAGTGGGTAGATCCCTTGTGCACCAAAAAAGTGTAATTTCAATCACAACTTTTAAGACCGATATTTGGTAGATTGACCTGAAGTTTATGTAAATCAGAAACGTGCGAAAAAATCAGACGCTCAGAAGAATTAGGCTTACGGGTTCGTACAAAAATATGAGAACATCAAGATCTAAATCGAAACCGTTAAGTAAAACTTATTCAATAGGGATGGGGGGATGAAATTTTCCGCATGAAATTGGCCAAAAGGACCAAAAGAGAGAGCTCACCACGAATCGGTTGCAAAGCAGCTTCTTTGGCCAGTTCCTTCAAGTCACTCGCTGAGTACCCCTCAGTACGGCTGCGTCACATCGGGTGGGGAGAAACCAGGAGGAACATATTCACTTAAAATGTGCATCGGAAGAGCTAAGGAAAAGTGGTTCGAAAACATCTATGATAACATTTAGAAATTAATAAACACCCAAACACGTCATCGCCATAGCTGATAGCAGTACTTCAGTGAAAACAGTATTGGTAGTTTATTGCTGAACAACCACCAAACAATATATTGAAATAGAAACTACAATAAAATTACTCATGGTACGAGAATTGAAGTAACGGTGGTGAACGCCAACCAAGTTCCTGCAATTTCTGAAAGCCTGTCCTCAGACATTCGGAGACAAATAGCTGCTAAAACGAACACACTGTTTTAAATGCACAAAACCGGACAGAAAAATCAGAATGTGAAGGGTGCTGTACGCAAATAGGGACGATGAACTCTCTCGAAGTTTCAATTTGTGACACAAACTGCCACAGGAAACGGTAAAATAGTCCCAGTACAGGAAGGCTGAAGAAACCACACAATCACGAAGCGAAAAACGTGTACCTACAGAACAACCAAGTCCTACAGAATAGAAACCAGTATATATGGAATGCCTGCGATGCCTTCTCTGTAGGACGGTGATACAGGTGTAATTGAACGCGCTATTTTCTGTCGAGAAAGTGTGAGGAACCAAAGTACATCCACCCCAACACAGCACGGAGTTCACCTACTGTACCGATAGGAAGAACTACGGTACGGTTAACACTTCATTAAAACGGATCATAATACCAGGGGGTAAGTTTCATTGTCTACAGAGTTAGGCAAAAACAGACTCGGTCCACGCTTTACCAGTTAGAGGTTGTCAAATTGGTCGCAATAGGGTACACTCTTGTTGGAGATGTGATTACCCGAAAACTACTGAACCAATTTTGACGAATTTTGCAAGACTAAGTGCAGACTACACTATGAAAAAACCAACAAGAATAGAAACGATAGGACCAACAGGAATAATTTCAGGAGCACCCTAAATATATAGCCGTCAAAATGAAGACTTGGTTGTTCTAATGTTAACCACATAGAAAATTACAAACCAATGAAACTAAGCAGTGAGAGAGTTCGTTTTGCTACATAAAAGATCTAAGCGAAAGGAGGCGTACCATGACCAACTCACATTACACGCCATACACAGAAGTGCCAATAATCAGAACAGGTGACTGAGTATGCACATCAAGGATTCAGAAAAACACTGACCGAAATGTTTCGCCAGTCGATACAATCATGTATGTAAGTGAAATTAGGCTAACAAGCAATTAAAAAGAGACTGTCCAGAAGGACAGAACCACAACATGTTTCATTTAATGATATCATCGCGTAAACGTGTATTAGCATAAACGGACACACATTGTATAGAAAAAAAGGAACGTACGGATCATTCGATCTGTGAGCTTACCCAGCAGGCGACAGCTCAAGATCAAACGGCCTATTGTTTTGAGCTCGTCAGCATTGATCAATTAGGTGTAGATGTTGGGCTTCATTAGGATGGTAAACAGGGACTCCTAGGCATATGTGATCTTGTGGTCGGCAGACAAAGTGCTTGCGACAGACGCACGGCCAGTCTTGTAACAGACGAAACTATGATACAATAACTCAAGTCTTTGTCATTACGTCGATGCTGCTGTCATGTTTGATATCGTCGTTTATGTACCCACTAGACATTTGCAGAACAAAAAAACGATGACGCGACGCTGAAGACAATGAGTTGGTTGATTAGGGCATAGAGAATTTAGGAGTTTGTTGGAGCAACCAATTTGACTGCCAATCATAAACGCACACTCTTTCAGGTAGCTGAGACCAACGTTAAGCACGCATATAGGACGCTCTTCGTTAAGCTAACAGCAAGCGTTGTGAGGTTGACACCTCGTGCTGTGAACCAGTGGGTTAACACGCATTCCTTGGAAAGCCTTGAACCACGTCAGTCACTATTAGTGGACGGGCACCGCGAGACGCAACTTGACAAACCAAAGAGGAAGACCGCGAAACCTGGTGCTCGGAACGTGCAACTGACAGGGAATTAATTATTGCATTTGAAATTTCCGGTCATTTGATCTTGTCTGAACAAACCGGTGCCAAATAGCTTTGGTGACTCTGGCCAGAATCAGTGAGAATTATGTTCGGATTAGTACAAGTGAAATTGAGGGTGCGATAGCGAAAATTCCGTCAGAATGCTCGAACCACCGAACTTTCACACTCAGTTCCGCGGCGTTACCTCTCCACTACTTGATCACGGCCAACCGTCTGCACAAAGTCAATCCAAACTGCTCCTGGACCTATACCCCATTGGTCGAACTATCGTACTGTAGGTCCCTCACACATATCTCCAACTGTTGATTACATTGAAATATTGGCCGAACATTTCTCACATTGTTACACGTAACATACTCTGAATTGGTACTACGAACTCTCGTTTGAACTCTCTCCTTTTGTTTATTTTGTACCGCCTCATTGAATTGCTTACGCTACCGCATTACTGACTGATAATTGCTGACGGTTAAATTTCGTGTTCAGAGTTCACTAGGTTGTTACTTGTAAAATTTGTTAACCACTACTTAGTTACGTACAGAACCAGTTTTATCCGAGTAAACCTTCAACGTTCTGTCTTGTTCTGCCCTGAATCAAGAGGTTTACAGCTGCCCCGATAGACTGCGTATAGCCGAGAATCCTGATAGATTCTACAGGCCTGTTGTTGGTGAAATACTCTGAGGGGGGAACAGTATACATCCAGCGAAGGCACCCAGGGCACTTAAAGAGCCGGAAAGAAGATAAATTCGTAGGTTCCATAAGGCATTTGACTCAGACTGCCTCGTTTCGGCTCTCTTTACAGAGGATGGAGGTGCACTAGTTCAAGAACTTCTCATTCTGTTCTCATAAGTTTGAAATACCTAGAAACTGCTCTTGTTTTGAAAGAATCAATAGTTGCTCCAATCCTCGAGAAAAACGCACGCGACGTCTGAACCAGCTACCGAGGACTTCGGTTGTGCCTGAGCGTGTGGTGTTTGTTCTGTTTCGTAGGTCATCCGAAGAACATGAAGGACAGCGTCACAAGAAACAGGTTAAGTTTTGCACAAGCCGTGGACGCGTTGACCACACTATCACCGTCCGTCAGTTGCTCGAACACTATCAGGTTTACGTGTAACCAACGGTAGTTGTGGTCCATGACACTGGGGCAGCTTCAGATTTTGTCGGCAGAGTTGTCCCTTGAAAGTGACTGTTAATGAATCGGGCATCCGGAAAGTAGGTATCTGTTTTGGAGGCATAAGGACTTCAGATAGAATTGAATCGTATGGTACAACACATCACCTTCCACCATCACCAATGGCTTGCAGCGAGCAAGTACGACCATCCTTCTTTCTTCGACCTCGCGACAGACGATGCCTAGCAAATAGCTCCAGGATGTCTGTCGGGAAAGTCTAAATTCACCGAAAAAGATTTTACTTGCCTTGTAAAACAGGTTTAAAACATTACAACTTTAGGTAACCTTCAAAGTTGGCAAAGATATGTTATTCACTGCTTTTCACGAGTGTTCTTGACAATTCGTTGCTATTTTTGGCATACGACTTGCCTTTTGATTGGGGTGTCGTATTATTTGTACCTTTAATTGGTCCACTTTCCAACTTCACTTTCTCATTGGTCGTAAACCGTACAAATACGGACAAGTTTGTGACCATGTTGGCTTCATGCTGAGCGACATAAAACTCTGTTTGAAGGCCAGTCTTCTTCCTGTCTTCATGCGTTAGCCTTGGGTGGTTGGGTTGACTGGGAAGTTCCGAGTTAATCGTGTATACTCCGTCGTCCGTTGTTCATTGCGGTTATCCGTTGTTCTATTATCCGTTTTAGCCAACTTCCGCGTTCATAGACCGTACATCCAGTCACAACACTGGTTCACATGCAGTGCAGTGCAACTTCTTCCAGAAAATAACCCTGGCCTTCGATCATGATTATGAGGTCGTCTTGCATGATGACAACGCATGGGTAATTCAAGGAGCGCTAGACAGTTCGGCGATTGATGTATCCATGGTATGTTTCGTGCCGTCCAAGTACAAAGTGCTCTTCAAATAGAAAGGAGCCTGTGTCCCCAACCAACATGGATTGCGACGGTTTGGGTTTAGTCGAAAATTTAGTCTATCTTGAAAGCTGTAGCACAGTTGGTAGCGATATTTCCTTACATTCGGTTTAAGCTTGATTGACAGTTGTAAACTCGAGGCACCTCTGACTCAATCGGTTCAGTGAATATCGGGAATGACAACATGTTGTCTTTGGATGTGACTTCTTTATTCACTAATGTTCCGCTGCAGGAAACTATCGAGAACAATCAGATTGATGTCGGAATTACGGGAGAAAAATTGAAAGAACTATTGTTGTTTTGCACCTATAATGTTCAATTTCAATTTAATGGAGAGTTATACAGGCAGAAAGATGGAGTAGCAATGGGTTCACCTCTAGGTCCGCTACTCGCAGATATATTTATGGCCAAACTAGAGACCACTGAACTCAATCACATCGTAACTAAGTGCAAGCTCTACAAACTATGTGGACGATATTTTTTGTCTTCTTCCAAACGATGTTGATCCCCAGGTCATACTAGATGAGTTCAACAAAGCACACCCGAATATAAAGTTCACCGTCGAGCTAGAACATCACAACAGACTCTCATTCCTAGATGTCGCGTTGTCTTC
>LOND01006866.1:3717-16898 GCA_014220965.1 Paragonimus kellicotti
TAGTGAGCAGAATTTCCACACACGCTGCAACACAAAGGATATATTTATCACATCTCCTTCACAGCTATACTTCTTTCACCCAGAGTTTCAATTGATCAGTTTATTCGTTTTTTGGTAAACCAGCAACAACGTTCTGAGAGCATCTGCTTAAGAACCTTCCTAATTTTCATTTATTTCTAATAAACGATTCATGTATATCCGTAGACTTTTCAGAAAAAAAATGCCCATCAGATTTGTCAGCCGGGATCTTCTGTCATACTTACACTGGAAAAGTTAAATTTAGCTTTACGTTTCATTTTGAACTCTACGTAGGGAACATAACCGTATTCAGGGTGGGAGTGACGTTCTCAGCAGTTTGGTAAGCATGCCACTTACCGTTAGTTGTGCCACGTCTGGACTCTACTTGATCACTAAACGATTCTTACTTGTTGACAAGGAGTCTTTGGATTGATGCTGTACCTTCATACGGAGGAAAGGAGCTTTGATCTGGTAGCACACGCTCCCAACATTCATCTGGCCAAAGCTAGTTAATGATGGTCAGTGAGGTCTGTTCGTGGTTGCGTTCCAGTTATAGTCATTATGAAACACGTCGTATTTAGAGCAGAATTACATCATCTCCATCGTAATCACAAAGAACCTTAGCAGGAATATATCATTACAAATAATATGCCTATGGAAAACTGTACAGAGGGCTGTCTTGTACAATAACTAGTGTGCCTGCCACTAATATGCTGTTGTCATTTTAGCCCCAATTTAAGGCAAACACGTTTCACAGGATGATATATCTAACGATAAAACCAGACAGTTAACGGACAGACGAATTAAGCGTTGGGGCAGAAACGATATTAGTATAAGACAAATATTGCTGATCTCACCCCTAAAATCTATTTAAGTTAGAATTATGTTCGTACGTACTCCCATACGTTGTCCCATGCAGTTAGCAGTAAGCCGTGTGAACGGACAGTTTATAGGTCCCAGAGGAACGTGTCACTAGGTTGGTCGATTTTTAACGTTGTAGCATGGTTATAACAAAGATTCAACGACTGCAAGAAACTTAAAACCTCCTGATATCTACCTTTTCCGTCCTGTAAACTGAAATGAACTGAATTGAATCAAACTAAACTGGAATGAAATAAAACAGGAGGGAAGGAAATGAAATGAACTCAAGACAACAGACGGAAAACTCATAAAATAATAGGTCGCCCACGTATAGCCCTTTTATAGTACCATTCTAGTACTCGTCTTGTTTGTCTACTACATAATATGCAACAAATATATGAAATTGTGTGGGAAGCACGTATAAAGTTACGAATAGAACAATAAGTGTCAGTAGTTCTGTGGAATTAACTACGTTTGGTTACAAGAGTTATACAGGATATTTCCGGCCAACTAAATGCCTGTACAATCTCGTTTTTTTATACCGTAATTTCTGGCCCCTTCTTATGTTTCTGACGTTCAGAAGTAAAAGCGAAGTAGGTTGAATGATCTGTTTAAAGAATTTGATAAGCTTGTTATGTTTTAAGTTACGTCTCCGACTAAAACGAATAAACTGATTAATTGAAACTCTGGGTGAAAGAAGTGTAGCTATAAAGGAGATGTGATAAATGTATCCTTTGTGTTGCAGCGTGTGTGGAAATTCTGCTCACTAACAACGATCAGGCCTGCATTCGAAATAATCCATCGGGATGAATCATTTTAATCAGAATATTTACCACTCTGCATGAGAAGAATTTGCCCTTCCTTTCTATTCTTAGTCTGAACTTCATAAGTTGCACTCTGGACGTTGGATATTTTTATACTATGGAAAGAATGTACTCTCTTATATCGGTTGGTAATCTTGAGGCTGTAAACGCACCTGTTGAGTCGACTTTTCTCTTCGTTTCCTCAGATGGAAATAGCTTCACCACAGTGATAAAGGATAAATGAATGTGAATGAATGCAGGACATGTTCTAAACGGTGAAAACGACTCAGACGTTTGTAGGTGATACGATTCTATTTTAAATCCATGGAATGTAAGCGGCCTTTTTTGCACTGTGCAATTTGATGAGCTGACACATTCCGGCCATACGAACATAACAAATAGCATACTATACTAGGCTGACTATGATCACATGTCCTTAGTCGTAGGCCTAAAACGTGTGGTACACCGCAGTGTTCATTGGGCATTCAGTGCATCCACTCAGAGGAGGTATCTATCGCTTGAGACGGACACAATCTTATTACTACTTTACACGTTGTACTCACTACTGCAGACTATAACTTAGGATATACTGTTACCTTGAGATGTGTGAGCAACAACTGACTATCAGTTTGCAGATTTGAGGAAACTTCGTGGTCTCGGGAACAAACTGTAATCGAGTATACTGGAAAATATTGCTCAGTTTAACAGCATTGAAGATTTATTAGACTGTTATATTAGATACACGTCCACATTACGCCAGTGTGTTCAAAAGTTACCTGATGCGCTCAGCGCAATAACTTTCGTTAGCTCAGATAATGTTGTCTACAGTAGACTCTGTTGGTCGTTAGATGTATTTATTCACGGACCAGGTGTAATACCACGGAAGGTTAAACTCGAGCAGCTGCAGAGCCGCTGGAAATACCGCGATATGTGAAGCAGCCACTAATCTGTACTTTTCTTTATCATTCAGATCGCAACATCAGTTGCAAAATCAATAATAATGGAAGGTCGTTTGTGAATCGTATACTGCGAAATCACACCAAATGGCTCTTATATTTGCCCGATCACACCCAACAGATTTGATTTTGCGTCAGTACAAGACCTTGGACACTCAGTCTAGTAGACTACGTCGCATACCACAAGCATATGATTATAGACAACCTCGGTGTACATGGTCCGTGTATGAAAATAATTACCACTACGTACAGTATAGCAGACAAAGAAGTTTCATATCTCCATGTGCTCAGCAATTTTGCCCCTTAGATTTACGTGTTCTTTGGTACATAGGATTCTTGTTGACCACTAATGAACCGTGTGTGCTGCTTTGGACGGTTAAAATTAAAACACACTACATTGTTCACGTCTAAACCTAATGAACTTGGTACCATACTCGAAGACATATTTTATCTAGGATTAATACGTTTCCAAAACAAATGCACCTTAGCTAATATCATCAGTCTTTAGAGAAACGTGTGATATTTGTAAGAATCTGAATGATTTATAACATTATCAAAAAAGGGACAAATTGACGTATAAAGTGAATATCTTTTTGCGGAACGATTGCGTTCTAGAATGATTCCATCGGTGGTTGTTAACATCTTCACATTGAATACATTATGTGCCTATTCACAATCTTTACAAGAATCGTCGTAAAGATGACGCCTCCACCGTACTTGATGGACGGTATTGTATTGCACATCTCGAAAGTAATTTCAAGTCAGAACATTGAAAGGCGAATACATCAGTTCTCAGATCACATTCACTCTCTCTTCTCCGATGTTTTGAATCTGGTATCTCCCATTATTCCCTCCGGAGTATCCAGAACAGTCAAACACCTGGATGGTTTTGCACTAGGCCCAACTGCCTATCTTAAGCCGCCCCTATAGAATATCGTCCAATGTCGCCGTCTGCTTCCCCGAACTTCTTCCTCGTTGCAGACCATCCACTACCAAAAGTGAACACCACCGAGAGGGCCCCCATATCTATGTCGTCATTCTCTACGTTACATTTAGACTTTCCACCCAGTTCCATTTCGTCTTCCATTACTCCTTGGTTTCACACACTACTTGAAAATCGCTACTAGCCTCATCTTCCTACTGAACGACAACAGTTCGGTTTTCTTCGCCGAAGAAGCTATGTTGAAACGTCCTGCGCTTTTCATATTTTTATTTATTATATTATCTATGTTTGTTTGTTTGTTATTTCACATTTTTCTGTCGCAGTGAAGGCGCTACGTGGTGGCCAGTCTTTAGTGGGCAAGTCTGTAGAATATGTAACTCAGCTAAACAAAAGTGTATTCAAGTTTGCCGACGCATAAGCAATTACAAATGAAAATTTCATCTGATGGGAGAATACTACTCACCAGATCATCGCATTAACTTACATTTTCGTGGTCTTTATCTATGGTTTTGTAAACTGATGCAAAATCACAAACGTTAACTAGCTAAAATTCTGGGTTAAAGAGCGAGACGTTAACTATAGGACTAAGGAGGCCAGCCTATTGTGCATACCAACAATAGTTTAATTAACAACTGGGCATCTATTTGTCTCAATTGAAAATACAAACGAAACTTATTCAGGTCCTTTGCTGAATCCTGATTATTGGAAAAAACCCTTCTGTCTATGCGCCATGATATATGTGACTCTTTCCTCTGATGTCCTTGTGGATTATTTTCATTAGAGATAAGTCGCTAGGAGTGTTCCGATCCTTTAGATCACAGCATATCAGTCCCAAAGAACACTTGGGCTCGGTTTGACAGAACGGTGGGACGCATTTGCTGATTTTAGCAATATGGCCGCTGATGAAGCAAGGCGCTTCATAACGACAAGCGTGCACTCCTTAATATGAAGATAAAATTCCGGTCTCCTGTGCACAACAGTTGGCAAGGATACTCTTCAGCTCAACCACTAGGGGGCTAAGAATGCACATCAAGCGGTTTACTGGCTGCGCGTTTTCACCCCTCTCTTATTTAGATTTCATTACATCCATCTCAATTCAGTAAGCTTGTTTTTATGGACAGTCCTGGTTGAAGCAGATCAAATTTTAGACGGATCGCTAGAGGTTTCTTCGAGACGGCGGAGGATGTAACATCACCTGCACACTCCAGGTTATTGAAAGTCCTCAAGGGGTTGAAGAGGAAAGACAAACTTGTGGGAAGATGACATAGTTCCCGTAGGCGCCAAGATAACAACAGAGGATAAAGGGAGTCTCCCTTGTGTGCTCCGTGATTAGGTGAAAAGGATAGGTTGTCGAAAAAGGAACACCAGAAGAGTAAACACGCACAGTTTTATTGCGAAACATGTGTGGGGCGTCGTTTACAAAACTAGTCCTAAGAAGGGAATCAAGGGAGATTTTGGAACTGTCACTGTTAGCAAACGATGAAGTTTTATTGCTGGAGCGGGCAAAACGGAAAATAAATAATATGCATCAGTATGAAAAGTGGGAAGTAAACAGTTAATACGTACAAATGCCAAACCATTACATTAATCAGCTTACGCGTCCAAACATATAATGCGTTAGAAAGGAACCCAAACTCATAAAGATCATAAGCAGCACACTCACCAAGAACGCATTAGGATGTATCTCTGATGTCTACATGTGTTCAGTTCCAGTGCAGTCAGCATCCCATGTCTATTATACGAAAGCCAATTTCTAATAACTTTCTTAAATTTACTAAAAGCCTCCATGTTCGGACAAATAACGGAGTGCAGAAAGGAAAGTACATGATTATGTGACTGTCATTGCAAATAAACTACCGTGTGAGTACATGCATCAGTGTCATACAGAATGTAAATAGTGTCTGCACACACGACTGATACTGATAAGCTTTATCGGAGAATTTCTTCCGGATCTCATTTAGTTTTCGAGTGAAAGGCGAACTCAACAATCTCACTAATTACGAGGCACGCAGTCACTTTAAGGCTTGAATCACCACTTGACATACCATACAAAGATTTTTCAGTGCCAGCCGCCTTGATATGTTCCATCAGGGGCGCCGCAGCGCTTTGGCTTTCCATCGTTAAGGTTATACTAGACGAGTTAGATAGACAATCATTTCATAGACCAGTGATGAGTTTGTGGAAGACGATTGTCCGTTGGTGAACTGTTGGATATACCTGAGACCTCCATTTCAATTTGACTAATTGTCTGTTGGAGAATGATCGGAATTTACTTGCATGCCACACAACCTATGCATTCGAAGTATGCGTCCGAAATATTTGAGTTCGCTATTGCGCACCTCGACGCGTTTAACAATAGCAGATGATCTACGCGCCCATTAATGCTCAAGTATTGTCTGATGGATCTCAATTATGCAGCTCTTCGAGCACGCCGGCAACCTCTTTATGTGAACACTTTTATCTGTCCTTTCGAGTCTGGGAAAAATATTCAGATCAGCAGTTAAAATAACTTCTTTGTTTACACTCCACATTCCAAAATACTTCCAATGATGTTCGGCAGAGCCCAACGGCAGGATTTATGTCTCAACGCTTAGATCTCAGCCACAGTTTCGGCAAGCCTCAGCAACAACCAGGGTTCTCAGAGTGTGACCGAGTTCCATAGAAAACAGACTGGGTATTTTGCCAAACATCTGAGTTCCCTATGTTCCACGCGGGACTCACTGTCTGGCGCATTGGTATCGTGGATCTTCGACAGGACCATACAGTCAGTACCGACTGCTTCTTAAGCTGTAGTGAGCAAAACACATCCCAGTGCTAGAAAATGTATATTATCTATTATTGTTCGAACCGGGATCAAAATTTAATCCGAACGCGGATAAAAGTCGGTCTTTGGAACATCAAAAATTCTACGGCCTGAAATAGCGACACTATTCATTTTGAGCTCACTGTGCTTCGCTTGATTTGGTTATGTACCTGCTTCACAGGACGTGCACAGTAGCGTGGGCTCGGGTGCCGTTGGTGCTATTAAGTTATTGTAACCACGCTGGGTTTCCATCATTAACATCGACTTAATTTTACTGGTGTCATGGCTAGGTAACAGGTAGAGATCTCAGAGCGCAAACATATGAGGCTAGTGAAATATATGCGCTGCAAACGTTTCACGTCGGCATTCATTTGACAACGCTCACGAGGTTTCCTGCGTCAACCGGTAGGTCGGGTTCCATGCCAGAACAACACATAAAATACCACTGGCGAATGCACAGCGTTCCGAAACACACACAACCAATAAGACCAGAGCATGTTAAGAACCCCGTTTGCAGAAAATTTCTGGGTGTCAGTGCAGTAATCTACAAAAGATCTAGATCAGTCCGGTAGTCAGATATGAGATCGAAAAATTTGTTCTTTTTAGGTTAAATTCATACCAGTTCCGTCATTCGTCTTTTCGTACGATCATGTGCAATGCTGCGGCTATCGTGTTAATCAACCAAGACTGTGAAGACTTTATGCTAGTACACCAACCAATAAGTAGAACATTAATCGGTATTCTATAAACGTTATTCAGACGAGTGAAACAGAGAAGCAAATACAGGTGTGTATGAGTAAAGATGGATGATAACGATAGTCATTCGCCTGTTTTGTCTGTACTGCGTTGGCTATGCGCTGGCAAGCCCTCTTTATTCTGAACATTTTGTGTGATCGCTATTATCTCCTACTTCAGTGTGGTTTGAACGGTACGTAACTCTTCATTCCAAACATTTGACAGTATATCTTGCTAAGCATTCAGGCTCGTTTAGCAAACTTGATGAACACTACTTGGTTTTTACTCGGATTTGTTAGTTTGTCAAGCATAGTTAAACAAGTAGCATTTTCGGGTGAAAAGATCATGTGTATTGTGGTGACATTTAGTCACACTCTGAAGGATATTTAATTTGACGAATACACGAACCAAAATAAACTGAGCGTTTTCGTTGTTTTAGAGATAAAACTTTCCATGCTGCGTTTAAGTAGCAATGCACAAACTGCACTCTCACAAATATAAGTAAGAAGCTTAATCTCTCTTATGAAAGCTAAATGAAACGCGGCATCACATTCGGTGGTAACGATGATCCTCGACACTACAAAACGCGCGAGATGTGGCCTGCTTCTTTCAAGGTCACTTGAAATGAGGACGACCATCAGTTTCTCAAGCAGGGCGCATTTCTTCCAATAAATATTTCATTCAGTTTATATAATCAACCACTTGTCATTCGTCTATCAATTTATTGTCGTACCATAGGTTCATCTACGATCAACCGTTCGATAACAAATGCGCTTGACTGCAGTACTGACATGCAAAAATGCTCGGTGCCTGAAGGCTCGTCCAATTTGAATTATTCCCCCGAAGAACATAACACACAGACTTGTGTTACTTGTTGCTTCCCTTTGAATTTTTAACAGTGTTTTAATCCCAACAATCTATTTCACGTGTGTTTACAAGCTGAATCTTGTGGATATTCCGCCGAGTGTTGTATTCAGCGAGGTGATCACTTTCTTCTGCTTAGTGGTTCTATTAGTTTCCCAGAAAAAATTCATCGACTCTTGCTCACAATTGTGTACGAATACAACGGACTCAACATCGATGCTCATGTCGTCTGCGGTTATTCTTAATTCCCGTCGTACTCATTAACCTCTAGTTGGCTGTGGTCGTATTTCAGGTAAAGCCATCTTGAAATAAATTCCAACATATTGTCACATTTGTGGTACGACTATAATTCATGTAATATTAGGTGCCTACTAGTCTAAATATACATTCGTGACTAATAACAACACAGGCTGAACTAGTCAATCTTGTCGAGCAACCGGAAAATGCATATCCGTTAGTTGATTTCGGCTGAGTTAGAAAAAAACAATTCCAAACTAGAAAAACAATGCTTGTTTATCTAAAACTACTGGACACTGTTTACGAACACTACTTCCACGATGTGTTTCTTCATGGACTAATCGGTTGTCGTTAGGACGTGGAACCTTTTTGCCTGCATCTCTTCCTCTAACTGTTGATATTCCTAGTTAGGCCTATCCTCAGCCATCCAAACGCACTCATTACAGTATTTTTGTGTAGTTACATTATAAAGGCTGTAGGTGAACATGGACACTGTCAACGAAAGCAGGTTATCATTGATTTCGCCATGTCGCATTATATCGTATTGCATGAATTCGGTAAAGGGAGCATAGCTTTTAGACGCATATGTTTGATCCTACGGAAGAGTAATAGACAACTTCAGTAGTGAGGATATACCGTCAGTTATTTTTCGGACATTCACCTTCCCATGTGAAGAAAAATTTTCAGGAATTCTCAACCACTTTCAGCTCAGCGCCTTTCTGCCGTGTCTACTATGAAAAAGGGTTCTCTGCTGATAGCAGTGTCCGAACTTGAGGCCCCTTTAATATGAGACATTGCCAGATTGTTTCTGGCTAAACTGTCGTAATGTAAAGATTGAAAACTAATCAATCACTATCACGGCCAACATAGTATGAACTGGACAGAGGTTCATGTCCAGTGATCATCTCAGAGAGAATATGTATGTTTTAAAGACAGAAGTAAATTTACTGTAGAAGAATAAGTTACATTGCAGTAATCATAACAGGGAACTCAAAAGGATGAGATATCCCTTGGTAATAAGGTTAATGATCAATGATATGGCGGGACATATTGTAATTGATGATCAATAGTAAATCGGATATTCTTGATTTACGGCACAAAACAGCTGCTTTGGACAACATAAAAGAAATGCTTTTATTGTGGTTACTACCTATGCGCGCTCCATCGTGATATTCTTAAGATTCAGGTTCCGAAAGTAACAGCCCTGCGTCTCAAAGGTAAGAGGTTTTCTTCATGAAATAAATGTTATCTTAATCTAGTCAGGATCGCTAATCTCCGGAGCATACTCACCGGAAGTGCCAGCAGTTACCAGCTCAAGCTGAAGTTAAAGAATTTTCGCCAGTAAAACCAAATAACTTGAGTTCCCCTCTTCTTGGTTCACTTAATCAGTGCATAGCACATTGTATATCTAAGTCGGTAATGAAGAATTAAATTCTAACTGGTTCTTTCGGGAGGTTTGTTTGTAGGTGAGGTCTTGCAGTTCTGGTGCAATCACTGTTGTAAAGTATTTCATCCATACATTCAGGATAAGCGCCACCCAGTTAGATTTAATGCACTGCAGTGTGCAGTATAGAGACACCGGGAGATGGAATTCTTTCAAAGTTAGTGGTTAGACCAATAGTCCGGAACAAATGAAAACGGGAAAAGGTATGAGCCAGAAGCACTGTAAGATACCTATACGACTTACACGACTGAACGAGTCAGTGCACTGAATTCCACCAATAATTTCAGGTAAGCTCATTTTCGGGATGAAAGCTCTGGTGTTCAAGCTGAAGAAAGTAATCTTCAAAAAACGATTTGGTTCTGTAGTTTTAACGTGGAATGTGCACCTTATTTATGTGGCGGCATGTTACGACGAGACAATCAAGTAATGACTTAAATGAAAACTTTCTGTGGCTCATTATTCCAGAAGTGGTGTCTTCATGTAAGACAAAAAAGCCTGGTACCTCTTGCATAATTTATGTTGTTGCTGAGCCTCAGATACAGGTAGGTCCTTCCAGTTCCTGGTACGTTGCGCAACTGGACACCCATGTAGCTTCGATTACTGGAGTTTACACTGAGACACCAAAGTCCTGCCTCCTATCACCGGACATCTAATGAGAAAATTACAGTTATGCGCCAACTCCAACTAGGTTGTGAAATTAAGCTGGACTACAATGAACTTCAATTGACTCACGAAAAAGGTACAGTCGCATCTCTGTTAGTTCGAACAGCATGTGACCAAACTAGATTTATCCGTAGAAAGCCTTATAATAGTTCCGTGTTTTTAGCTACGAAAGCATGTAAACACAAGTATTGTTCACTAGGTGCATTGATACCAAGTACATGTGCTTCGGCTCAAGCAAAAAAGGATAATATTTTTCCTTCGTGAAATGAGTGCTACGTTAAATAGCGGCCAACAACTTCCCACATATAAAATACCACTGGACTTACTTGACCCAGGTTCAAATACATTCCGGTAGCGCGATACCTTTTGGGCCTAGTGCTTTTCGTTAGTATGATTGTAAAGTCTGTGTCTATCCATTTCCGTGCTTCCAGTAAGTTGCCCTAATTTGGCCGATGGTGTCTCTACAAGCAAAATCATTGGATTATTGGCAATTGTCATATTCGTCCATACATCGATACACAGCAATTTCTCTTGCTTTGCATCGAGTAAGAGTTGGGTAGCTAGTAGAATCAGCCTCGTCTCTCCTTCATACTTCCCTCAATAGCCTACTATGACTCTTTCATTTACCGTTTTCTTTGGGTTTAATCGCTTGATGGGATGGTGTCGTCTGAAGTGTCAAAATTGCAAGCTACTCTGAACAGTTTCTGAACTGTTCAATTTCAAAACAGTGGCCTAGACTTATCAATACTTCTCGTGAAGTTCCATGGTCTGCGGTGATCTGTATCACAGGCTGATCAGCTGCGGCTACTATTTATATTCAGCATGTGAAACGTTCCATCTCAACCGCGATGCACCGGTTTCTGCAAATGCCTAATGAAAAATGACCTGTCGCATCTCGTATTCATAGGTCTTCAATTGTACCGACGGAGAATCACTTCGAGCGACTAATGTTTCTCAGAAGATTATACTGTTTTCATGCCCGCACGTGTAGGATGATATCCAACTTTCGTGCAAGACAATGTACACGTTGTTTCAGAATTTCATGGGTTTCGTGACAACTTGCGTGAACTGGAGAAAGGTATGAGTTTTCCAATGTCTATTTTAACTATTTTGTTAGTACCGACGGACCTATTTCCATCCGAAATTGGTCGATTAAAATGACAAGTACATTCACTAGTAAATCCGACTGCGAGGCAGTGGATGATTTCCTGTTTCACACTGGTCTTCCTAATTTGGTCTCTTGCTAAAGTATGGAGTCATTTTTGGATGGTCACGTCTTTCCGATGTAACGCCTGTCATTCTCTCATACTGTGTTCCAGTGCAAAACCGTCTGCTCTGTAAACCTCATTGTGAAAATCATTCATGCGTTGTGTTTCCAGCAGAAAATAAGAGGCATATTTCTCTTCTCAAATTAAAGTTTAAATAGCAAATTATCTTTGTTGAAACAATCGAGACTATCGAACGAAGGTTCTTTGTGATCCTTCCGTTCGCTTGATCCACTTTCAGGTTCTGTAGTCATCTTTCACGTGGAAGCGTCAGAAAAAAAAACAAATACACTACCCACCATTTCGGGAGTAAACAATGGTCAAACGCTTCCTTTGTGTATTTGGTTTGTTACTTACTGTCAGCACTGAGGCCTGTCTGGTTCATCCCGTTGGTGCATTTTGCGTGTTTCCGCATGATCAAGTTTCATACATCATTCTTATCAGCCGTGGAACTACGAGGCCCTGACCTGCCAAGGACACGTTCGCAAGAATAGGTCAATATGACAAAACAGTGATCGAATGATGTCGAGACAGCGTATCTCTTGTGCAAAATATCGTAAAATAGGTTCTTACTAATCTTACAGGTTTTGCTAAAACGGCCGGCAAATCCATCTTGGCTTTGAGGACTCTTTCAACCTTTTTCTTAAACGTTGGACACGGAGTTGTCCGACTATTCAAAAATCTATACGGTATTGGTTGTACTGTGCCTCAACAACTGCAAAGGTCCTAAGCAGTCAGATCTCAAGTGTGCTTATAGTTTACCGATAACCATTAGCACAGCTGAGCTGTCACAGACAATATCCTGCAACAGCATACGAAATCCTCACCAGTGGTGTGGCGTATTTTTTTTTTACAACCAACCTGATTACGCAGAAAATATTTTTATTTTCCCGGTGATAGTACCTAGGTAATACAGCGTATATTAACCCTCTTGATCGTTGGGATATCATTAAGATTATTGTGCTTCTTAATGTGGTTCAAGAAGACTGACTTGTAATCTTGATACCACATGTTCCGAGTGACGATAGTTTGGATGAACAGTCATTTCCGATTAAATCGCCTCCTGGTTGATTTGACGTTTGTCAAACTGCATTATGGTATGCCGAATTGTAATATAAAGGGGCCCGGTAATTCGTCTTGCTTAATTAGTAATTCATCACGTGCCAACAATCACTGTCCATTCTAAAATAGGTTTTACAATTCGTCATCGGAAATGACCAACAAACACCACAGCGAAGATGGATATGGACCAGCTACTGAGTTAAGCTACATCAGTGTATCATACGTTGACACACATTGCGTTTGTGTTGCGTTGTAATGTGACCAGACTCTCATTCTGTTGTGTTATGTGCGTGTGTATGCATTAGTATATATGTCATATATAGGTTGTGAAAGGACACAGCTTTGAACCAGATCGCCTGGAAGTGTGTGATCCGGATCGGCGTCCCGAAACTCAATGAGCGATGGTTGTGCGAGTTCATTCGCTTGGTTCGGAAAATTTACTATGAACATCACAAGTGGTAATGACCCGACCATATGGCGTTGCGATAAAAACGGCCGCGAAAGCGCTGGCCGTCTCGGATTGGTAG